>PVJX010007768.1:0-69220 GCA_004027295.1 Dolichotis patagonum | reverse complement strand
TACCCTTTTTTCTGTATTGCTTTTTTTTTTCTCTTTAAATAAAATTAAAAAAAAAATAAAGGTAATATATGAGTCTCTGGGGGCCAGGGGTGGAATGTCATGGTTTATGTCGGTGGCCCCCAGGCCTCATGTATTTGCGTTGTGCATTTGTGATTGGTTAATTGTCTAGTGCTTGGATTGGTAGTGTCAGTGCTACACCCTCCTAGGGGGTGGAGCCAGGATGTGATGTAATGGCAGGAAGAAGGTGTGTCTCTCTTGCCGGTCCTGCTTGCTGTTTGCAGCCGCCGCGAACTGCGGCCACTCCATGCCACCCTGCCTTGGAGCCAACACTGAGTATGGACTGAAACCTCCAAAAACTGTAAGAAATAAACCTTTCCTTTCCCAACTTTGGGCATCAGGTATTTTGTCTCATCAATGAATAAAAAGTAACTAAGACACTGGGTTTCCAAGGTGTTGGGTTGTCAGTGGCTTGCCAGATGGGGGAGGGTGAAAACGGGATTTGAAAACAGTAAAAAGAACCAAGGAAACAGGAGCTCAGGAGCTGGCAAAGCAGGCCAAGGAAATGGGCGGATCTGTGCTGCTCCTGGAGCGACTTCCGGCTGCCCTGAGGCTGAGGGGACCGACTCATCCGACTGACTTATGGGGTCGAGCATTCTCCTCCCGGGGACAGGCAGCCGAAGGGCCACTGTGCCCTCAGGAGCACCCAGCATGCCCTAAGTGTTCTGGAATCACAGAAAGGAATTTGTTTGAGGTAGCACCATTGCACTCTGCTGGATTCACGCATATGTGCATGTACACACATGTCACACACGCACACACATGCATATGCGTGCACATATCACACACGCATACACGCATACACATCACACACACGCACATGCAATACATCACACATGCACACACATACATGCATACGCACACATGCACACACATGCATACCCGTATTTAGAGTCGACTCACAAAATTATGGAGAATTTCTCCCTCTATGAGCTGGAGACAATACAGCTTGTGGTGAGGTGAAGTCAGACCAGCTGCGGAACCAGGGAGCCGGTGGCGTAAACCCCAGTCTGAGCTGGCTGTTGTAGTCAGGGGCTGCAAGAAGACCAATTACATACAGGACACAGAATTTGTAGTATTGTTTATAATGGTCACCCAAGGAGTCAAACACAAAGAAGGTGCAGGAGATCTGTCCACCACACTGAAGACCTAGAAAACCAGCTGAGGGCCTGGATCTCACGGCAATGTCCTGCATGAGTCCAGCTAAAGACAGCCCATGACAGTGACTTACGCAGGTCTATTTAGTGGATCTGTGCTGGGAAGGCCCAAAGGTCAGCAGTGGAAGCTAGAAAGTCTATGCCAGCAGGGTGAAGGAGCTGTGCCAGGAGGTTGAGAGTTCTGTGCTGGAGCCAAGAAGCGACACTCGAAATAAGGACCAGGGCTCCCCTGAAAAGGTTTCTCTCATCCTCAGTGACAATGAGGTCCCGAGCTCCTCTGACGATGAGACAGCCGAGTTCATGTCAGGAAGCCAGTGTGACAAGTTTCTCCTGGAGATTAAACAGCAAACACCTTCCCTTGTGGGGCGAGGAAGGGCTGCTCAGATAAGGAGCAGAGCTCCCCCAAAATGAACTGCAGCCACTCTCAGCAACAAGGTCCCGAGCTCCTCTGATGATAACAGCTCCTCCAGAAGAACCAAAGCTCCACACAACAATGCTTAGGAGAACCCGAAATGCTACTCTTCCTCTCTGGGTCTCCTTTTCATGCTGGCTGCAGTCCTCGGGGGGGCCACCTACACTCAGCACCACGCTGATCCAGTTCCACTGGTGGTAAGCTGACCACTGGTCACCAGCCCGCTACAGTCCAGCTCTGCACTGGCTCAGCTCGAGAAGTGGCAGCAGTGGCACAGAGGGAGGACTCTGCCTTCCTCACTGCCTGTTCTCCCTGGGTCTCAATGCAGGTGGGCAGGGCAACTAGCCACGTCTGTCCTCTGAGACCCTCGCCACTGGCACTGTGCTCAGCCTGCACAAGTGGACCACCACAAAGGCCAGGATTGCAATTGCGTGCCCGGGTGCAGCAGGGTTCTCCAGCTCAGGAGCAGATCAAGGAGACCAGAGGGCACTGATGGGGCTTGGTTCACTAGTCCACGTCTCAGGAGCCGAGAGTTTCTAGGTTTAGTGAGAATCAGTGCCATTTCCCATCCACTTTCAGTGAAAGGATAGAGAGCAGAAATAACACGACCTAAATGTTTCCCCACACTGTGTACAAGTGTGTGCTGCGTGTGTACATGTGTGCGCTGTGTACATGTGTGTGACATGTGTGACGTTTGTGATGTGAGCATGCATGTGTGCTGTGTGTACGTGTGTGCGCTGTGTGTACCCTTGTGTGGCATGTGTGTGCTGTGTGATGTGTGTGTACACATGTGACGTGTGTGCTGTGTGTGCCGTGTGCATGCATGTGTGTGATGTGTGTGTACACATGTAACAGTAACCACGAGCAGTGTGCAGTCGGCCCCTACCCTGAAGATCGCCTGTTTCCTAAGCTTCTTCAAGGGTGTTAGGATGGGACACTTGACCCTAAGCCCAGAAGCCAGGCGTGGTGGGACACTCCTGTAATCCCAGCACTGGGAGGCTGAGGCAGGAGGACTGTTGTGAGTTTGATAGCAGCCTGACCTATAAAGTGAGCTCAAAGCCAGCCTGAACTGCACAGTCAGACCCTGTCTCAAAAAGACACACAAAAAAACTCAACAAAACTCTCCCTAAAACCCCCCCAAAAACCCCAAAATCAAGTGGAGGCTCAGCAGTCACCGAACGCATGCAGACTGGTGCCAGCAGCTGTGAATGCCAAGCAGTCCCAGTGTGCTGCTCCGGTGCAGGGGGCACCCCTCTGCCTCACACCTGGCTTCCTCCCCCACCCAGGGATAGGGACCTCATACGGCTGGGGGATGGCCGACCGGCCAGAGCGTCCCCCGGGAACCTTTTTCTTCCCCGTCCATTGGTGCTGGTTCTGGGTGGCCAGAAGATTCGACAGCAACTGCTTCAGAACCCTGCAAGCCTCCCATTTGCTAGGAAGCAAAATAAATATGTAAAAAAATACAAAACCCGTCATCAGCTCCTGGCCTCCTGACCCAGTCCTGAAATATATCGCAAATCTGCTGACGCGAGGGTGCTGTGTTTAACAGCGAACGGTATCGCGCTTCAGCTCACACCTGGGTTCGGCTGGCCTCCGCGTTAATGTGCTTCCCGGCCGTCGCAGGCCTGGACCTCCTGACACCCTGAGAATAATAACTCCAGGACCGGGGGAGGCTGAGCGCAGGGAGAAAAGATCCGTCTCCCTCTTCTCATTCCGACTTCAAAGGTGACGGGATGGTCGCGACAAGGCCCTAAAGATGTGTCGAGATCCTTCCCGTATCGAGGATCTCGGAGAACATACCCGAAGCCATGAACCGCGTTCATCTTTGGGCATTCGGGTTTAATTTTGAAAGGCAGCCGGCGGGGCGATCACTTCCCAAGACTTGTTCAGGACAAGATGAACAGCTGGGAGAAGCGACTCTCCTGGGAATCCGCCCACCCCCAGGAACTTCTGAAAAATACCGAAAACTTTCCGAATGCATGAAAAAGTTTTCCAATTATTGAGCTGAGTACAAATATTACAACTGTAAGTTAGAATCACTGGAATGGGAATTGATCATCCGCGGCTTTTAAAACTTCCCACTGGATCATTGCTCACAGCCTCCGATGCCCAGTAGATGCCCTCGCAGACAGGGGGCGCTCCAGGCAGAAGGTGTCACTGAGGAGTGGAGAGGACACTCTAGTCCCCCTAGCATGGGTGCTTCTCAGGCCTTGTCACTCAAGGTTTTTTTTAAATGGTACCGGGTGGAACTCAGGACCTTGTGCTTGCCAGGCAGGTGCCTGTGCCACCGAGCAGGATCCCCAGCACCACCCAAGGGTTTTGCCTCTGACTCCCGAGAGGGAGAGAGACCTACATTTATTGATTACTTCCTTCTGACCAGTCTTTCTGATATGTCTTAGTTCATGTTGTTCTTCATAGCAGGCCGACGAGGTCGATATAGTTAATCTAAGTTTACCTATGGAAAAAATGTAAAGCTGGGAGAGATTAATTTACCAGCAATTTAGGGGGCAGAAACTGGCGTGTGAATCAGGACACACGGTCCCATGCTGTCCAACTGTGAATGCTGTTGTCCATTCCGTGCCAGTGAGAAGCGTCTCTGATCCTCTTTTCTGACAAGGGTGGGAAAACACATTTGTCACATCACGAGCTGCATGACGTGGGCCTAAGTCACTGCTAACTTGCTCTGGGAAGGCAGTGACACCTGTCGGGTGGCTGCAGTGGGCCCTGCCTGTGGGGTTTGTCATAGTCTACAGCAGTGGTGGCGAACCTTTTAGGACTTTCAGCCATAACAAGCCACCAGCTAGCGCACACGTGCCACGGGCTTGCCACCACTGTCTGCAGCTATTCTGTGGGCTCTGTCTGGTTTTCTAGGGGCCAAATTGGTGGTTTGAGTGGAGGTGATATCCAAGTCTTCAAATGCTTTTCATCCTCTAGGATATGAACCACATGCATTTAAAAATGTCTAATAGCCAATTAAGAAAGTTAAAGCTGGGCACGGTGGTGCATGCCTGTAATCCCAGCACTCAGGAGGCTGAGGCAGGAGGATTGATGCAAGTTTGAGACCAGCCTGGGCTACAAAGTGAGCCCAAGCCCAGCCTGAACTGCATAGTGAGACCCTGTCTCAAAAAGACCAAAACATTAGACAGGAAATTAATGTTAGTAATGTATTTGTTATAATATATTTTATAATCATTACTATAACTCAATTAGGTAACTTTTCTTAGTATGGGGTCTTGCTGTGTTGTTCAGGTTGGGGTCAGGCTCCTGGGCAGAACTGACCCTCACACCTCTGGCTGCAGAAGCCTCGAGTAGCTGGAATTAGCTGGGACTACAAGTGTGCATCTGGCTCTATTAAAATGTTTAGTATGTAATAAACATACATCATTATTGACATTTTATAGTCTTCTTCAGGTGATGAGTGTGTTAACCTCCATATTCCAATTGAAATATTAAAGTTTTAGCAGAAATACCTGATCTGTATTTAAGTTTTGTAAAATTTTCAGCTGAAAAAGTACACGTGTATTAAAGTCATCAAAAACATATTAAAAGTTTTCCAATACCTGAATCCCATATAAGCTTTAATGTTTTATTGTAGTAGGTAAAACAAAAAAGAATTCAGTCCCTCAATTGCATGACTCACATTTCAAGTTCTAGATAAACTGGGCCACCAATGGAGTAGTGTGGCTCTACATCTCTGGGCACACGTCCTAGATTTTGTCACAGCCCCTTTTTATTCTTCTATTTTTGCTGGGAGGCAGCAGACAGAAGCTTTCCCTTCTGATCAAAGGTGGAGTGCATATCTGTTCTGACTTTACCTTCATGCGTGTTATGGCTTCTGTCTGGATGTCCCCCAAAGCCTCGTGCGGTCCTAGGTGGGGCTTTTTCAGAGGTGGCTGGATCCAGGCGTGTGATTACTGAATTAGTCCACTGATGGATTTGACACCTGCCCTAGACCAGGTAGCCTGCAGAGAATATAAAAGGGGCAGACAGAAGCTGTGATGGTTAGTTGTTAGTTCACTCATTTGCTTTGCTACCTTTTGCCTGCCTTGAACTGTTCCCCTTCTGCCATGCAGCCCTGCTTTGAAGCCAGCAGATTATGGACTGAAACCTCTACAAACTGTGAGCTAAATAAACCTTTCTTCCTTTAGCTCTGGGTGTTGGATTTCAGCAATGAGAAAAGTAACTAAGAGAATGGGCTAAAGAAATGACCACCAGGTGAGTCTTGGGTTTCTGTGGACTCACTTCGAGTGGAATAATCCATTTAGAATTTGGTTCCCAAAGGAACTCTACTATAAAGGTCTCGGGATATCAGTGTTAAGGTGGATCAGGTCCTCCGCAGTCCTCAGAATGTTTGTGTGTCCTTCTCCAGGTCAGTTTCCTCAGTAAACTGTCGAAGGCCCTTTGGTACAGGACTGGGGAATCGTGGTATTGGAGAATCCTTTCTCTCAGGGAACCTTGCTTCTCCTTTGGTCAGTGGGCTCCGGATCAATAAAGTTGGCAGGGATCATGTTGGAATCACCCTAAGGCACCTCTCTGCCCTTCTTCCTTGCCCTTCCTGTTTGATGACCGAATCTTCCTAGTATGAGATGTGAATGTACTGGGCTCCTAAGTGCTCTAATTGCTCACTTCCTCTGTAGTTTTGGAGTCTGTCATGATTTAGATCTAAAATGCACCCCCAAAGCCTCATGGGGGCTGGATCGCGGGGGACCCACACTGACCAATGGGCCCTGGGCAGTGGGTCAGTGGAGTGAGCTCTGGGAGAAGGCACTTTCTCCCCTGATGCCTTCCTTCTCTCTCTGCCCCCTGGCTGCTGTGGGCCGCACGGCTTTGCTCTGCCGAGCCCGTCCACTTTGCCCTTTCTGCCTCTGCGTCAGCCAGCTACGGACTGAATCCATAAAGAACCATGAACCAAGCAAACCTCTCAGCCTTGAACTGTAGACCTCAGGTGTTTTATCCCGGGGACAGGACAGTGACTAAAGAGAACCTTTTCATCCAGGGGCACTGCTGTTCCAGTCTGCTAGGACCCCCGGATCCCGGGCTTCTCGCCAAGGTGTTGTATATTTTATTTCAGGAGAGGGCTCTTAAACGACCCACTCCTACCTGCTGTGCCTTGAACTCCAGGCTAAGTCAGCACCTTTGAGACACGCGACCCCACAATTTCTCTGCTCCAGCTACTGTGACACACTGCCTGGGTCTCGCCAAGCCTTAAGGATATGATTTGCTCATCCTGGGCTGGGTTATGCTGTGACTCAACTGATACCTCTCCCACCTCTTCCTCTCCCTCCTCCTCTCCCTCCTCCTCTTTCTCCTCCTTGTGATGTCGGAGATTGAACTCAGGGCCACCCTCCTGCCAGGTGTGGGCTCTGCCCTGAGCGAGGTCTCCGGCCCCACAGAGCTACTCAGCCTTGGTGGAGAGGGCTGACCATTTTGCAGGCTTAGAAGACAGCCCAGCCCTTCCTGTGCCTTTTGTCAGCATCTCATCCTCCTCTCGAGAGCCTGGCAGAGCAGAGCTTCTTGGTTAAGGCTTAGTTATTCCAAGCGATGTCCTGGTCTGGGCTCTCTCTGCTCTCCTGCTGCAGGGGTGAGAGCCTCTCCCTGTGCTGTGGAGAAGGACTCCTGGCGTCCATGCCTAGCGTTCAGCTGGCCTTAACCTTCTCAGGTTCTCCTTGCCTTTTTTCCAGAGTATTAGTGAAGCTTGATCATAGCTGTGCCATTGTCCTCCTAATTCCTGTGGCTGCATCACTCCTCAGACACCTGGGCAGCAGAGGTGACTGCATCCCCTCAATGAGGGCACGTCCTGGCCTCTCTGAGGCTGCTTCACCGAGGCCTGGACTGCCGGGGCCCTGCCGTGGGCTAACAGCGCCCCATCTGTGGCCAGTGAGCTCCAGTGCCTCGCTGCAGCTCAGAACCCAACCTGGTCCCCTACAGTCTGTCTTCTATGTAATTTTAAAGAGAAATAATCAAGAAAACCTATGATACAAAGTTTCAAAACAAGGTAAAAGGAGAGTAACTGATTAACACATCACCTCTTGTTATCTTCAAAGTAGCTGCTCAGATTACAAGCTCCAGGTGTGAAAAATGGATTACACAACACAAACCTTTTTCAATGAACTAATGGAAATTCGTAGTGTATTTATCTTAATGATAATATATATTTACATATCGTTTTCTCTTCCTTCTTTCCTCTTTTCTCCCATTCTAGTTGTTCTTTCCTCTTGAACAGTTTCTTCCCATTTCACAGTTTTTATTGTACATTTTAGATCTTATTTACTCTTTCAATTTCTTACACTAGGGAGACAATATGGTGTTTACACAGGCAAGTCTGATTTATTTTACTTGTGAGTATGGCCTCAAGTTGCATCCATTTACCTATAAAAGTCTCAAGATGATCCTTCTTTATGGCTGAGTAATACTCCATTGCATAAAAATATCACATCTTTTTTATCTGTTCCTCAGTTGATGGGCATTTAGGTTGTTTCCAAGACCTAGCTATTACAAATTGTGCTGCTATGAATGTGAGTGCACATATATTACTATGGTGTGATGTTTTTAATTCTTCTGGGAAAATGCCCAGCAGGGGAATAGCTTGGTTGAAGGAGACCTCCAGTCCTAGTTTTTGAGGAATCTTCACCCTGATCTCCACAGTGGTTGCACCAGTCTACACTCCCACCAACAGTGGAGAAGGGTCCTTTTCCCCACAGCCCCTCCAGCATTTGCTATTGGTTGGTTTCTTGATGACAGCCATTCTTTCTAGAGTCAGATGGAAGGTCAGTGTTGCTTCAATCTGCATTTCTCGAATGACCAATGGTGCTGAATGTTTCCTCATATGTTTGCTGTTTGATTTTTTTGTCTGAGAAGTGCGTATTCATCTCAGCTGCCCAGTTTTGGATCTGGCCTTTGAATTCGGGGCCTCTGACTTTTCAGTTCTTTGTTCCGGACAGAAGTCCTGTGCCTGTCCCCTCTATTCTCTTACTGTTGTGGCACTGATGGCCGCAGGCTGGGCTCCCTGGGAAGCCGAGTCTGAGGCGGAGTTTACGAGGGACGGCCCTGGCAAGGGACCAGAAGGAAGCAGAAGTGTACGGGAGCCTTGGGCTGGATGCAGGACCAAGGGCAGCATTAGCTGGACCTTTGGTGCTCGGAGGACTCTCCGGAGCCGCTCAGAATTGGGATGAGATGGCCAAGCCTTAGATTCCTGCCCTGCCCTGTGTGCGGGTGGACAGTGGTCAGCAGCACTCCTCGTAGTGGGTCTGTTGAGAGGGGTCCTGAGTGGGAAGCCCCGTGGTCAGGGTGACCCCCCAGAGCCCCTTACACTGTTTCACAGGAAGAGCGAGGGCCTCTCTCCTGACATGTGCCGTGACAGGGAGTGAGAAACGGTCGGATGTGTTTCTGTGTCCTAACGGAGCGTGAATTCTTTGCGGGGAAGGAGTCTGGCCAGTGTAGCCTGCATCTTGGGGCGTGAGCGAATAGCCAGGTGCTCAACGTAGACCCAGAAGCTGGTTAAGTCTTCTCTGCTGTGAACGTGGAGTGAGGTTTTGTGATCTTGGCAGTCGGAGGCTGCTGGTCGTCAGGTCGTCCGTCACGAGCGTCTGAGCCTGAATTCTCCTCTCCATCATCTTCAGGACCAGCAGGTTATTTTATCAAACTTTAATGAGCCTCTGCTAAGTGCCAGATGCGATTCTAGATGTTTTGAGAAACATGAGGACGCGCAGGACGCTGTAGCCTTGGTGCAGTGGCATTTCCGAGGGGCAGGACTCAGATCCGGGGCGGCTCAGGTCTACCTTGAGTCCATCCATGGATTTGTGACTCCTCCACTGGGCACGGCTGAGCCGATCCTCCTAATTCTAACTGCAGGGATCCTCTTGTGCAGGTGACAAAGACTCCTGTGTGGGGGCAGTGAGCGCTGTTCCAGCCTCTCCCACTCCTCAGCCTCACTGTCTTGCAGGCAGTTGGAGCTTTTGGATGGGAATGAGGAGAAGGTGGTGGGATGGAGTAGGGCTCAGCTGGTTCCATTCCCTGACATTGCTCAAGTTGGACTAAAACTCCTAAAGCTGGCTCAGTATTGATATCACTGCCTTCTCCTTGGAGTTAACAGCCCTCCTATTACAAATTGTGAACAAGCCAGGCATGGTGGTGCACACCTGTGATCCCCACCCTTGGGAGGCTGAGGCAGGAGGATCCTTGCAAATTCAAGACCAGCCTGGGCTATGAAGTGAGCTCAAGGCCAGCCTGAACTGCATAGTGAGACCATGTCTTACAAAGATAAATAAATAAATATAATTGTGAACATTTCCATCCTGTGTTTTTCCACTTTCTCTTCATGATCTTACTGCTCACGTGACTCCTTCACCAGCCTCTCCCTAAACTACGGTTTTTCCAGCATTCGCTCTCATGGCGGGGGGAGGAAGACGGTACAGTGAAATGGGGGAAGGAAGGCCAGCAGCAGCCAGCACTGTCTGAGCCCGGTCACCCGATGTCCCCACTGCGCTCTGTGACCCTCACTGACTCTTGCTGCTCCGGCTGTGCTGTGGCCTCCGCTGCCTGCTGGAACTCGAAGGCCCCAGCCCCGCACCTCTTTGGAAAACAGCGCCTGCCCTCAGCTTGATTTTCTCTGAGAAAACTTAAGGAATAGAGCCGAGAAGGAATTAGAAAACACACTTATCCCAAGGAGAGAAAAAAAAAATCAGGCTCCGTTCCCATCCGCTTCTCCCAAGGAGAGAATGCTTTGCTGGGCTCACGGTTATGCTGGACTAAGAGATATGACAATATGCAATTAGTAGCGAGTTTCTTTGCAACAGATAATAGTCAAAACATCTTGAAGCCCATTCACGAGACAACTTTGAAGGACACCTCAGCTGTCCACACACACATCCAACACTATCATTAAGTCCTCCCGAGTGACAGCAGCTATAGTACGGCATCCCGGGGGGTGGCTGTGAGGTATTCTATTCTTTAAATTTTCTTCGGGAAAAGATGTCATTTAAAACTTAATTTGCAACACAACACAGGACAGTAAATGGAACAGGATGTGGTATGGTGATTCCTGCAGGAGCCACAGGGTGAAGGACTGTGCTCGGATTTCTGACACAGAATGATTTGTTCAGAAAGAACGACCCCCTTCCTGGCAGCTGGGTGCACCCACTGGCCGCAGGAGTGCGAGCTTCTCCGTGGGATCTTACCGAAACAACATAGGTCATACGTCTACCTGGACAGGCATGCTGGCACATAGCTCTAAAAAACCTCAGCTTATTTTTAGGATTAAAAACAGGCCCAATCTTTTCATTTCAATCTACATCAGATGTTGGAATTGCTGATTCATCAACTGCCTTGTCCTTCCTGCACGAGGAACTATTTTGTGTAGGGCAACCACGCGCCTGGTTTAAGAATTTCTCCTTCCCACATGGACTTACCCAGTGAGGCAGTCCTGGATAAGAGGGGGTAACAGTAACCTGCCCAGCGGATTCTAGGACTCATGTTGTTCTTTCCACGGTAAGTTATGTGTGCGTGTGTGTGTGTGGACTTAGCTGACATGTATCTTTCGCTTTTCAGGATTTCTCTTTTCTCCTGCTTCTTGCCTGGAACTCACATGAGCAGATGAGACACCCAGAGAGAGGCAGCGAGCTGGTAGCTCTCTTCCTAGGGCTGGGGGTACAGGGGTGAGCAGGAGCGTCACTGTATTCCTCCTGTCGCTGTATTTTCAGTCCAGTGGAGGCCGCAAGTGTGTCAGTGTAAAATCACAACCTAATATCCAGGAGCCTATGATGGGGGATATAAGATATAGTGGTTTCAAACATGCAAAAATCCAGACCCCAAACTGTGTGAGCCACCCTGTCCCGAAATGGTAAAGTCATCACGAGGGCAGGAATATTCCTCTTTTTTACTAAATTCTGGGTCTGAGGAACCTAGAAAAAAAATACTGCTCTGAATTCCTAACCGAGCTCTGGCCCGTGTCTGACAGACCGGGCTGGGGCTGACGCTGGCTCAGGACAGCACGTGAGCCTTGGCCTGCTGGAAATGTCTTTTCTGAGGATGACTGAACTGCCACCACTCACTTAGGAAAATGAGTGGGTTTGACAGCTCAAACTGGGGGAAAAAACACTTGGCCCAGCCTCGGGCATTGTTTGGGCACTTGGCCAGCTGAGACGGGCATGACGAATCACAGAGCTCACTTGGCAGCTTACAAGGGACAGTTCTGTTGGGGTCAAGTGAAGGGCCCAGGGGGTCTTTCCAGGCATAAGCTTCAGAATCAAAGGCAGAATGATTTCTTAACCATGGTAAGACGGGCTGCAGGATCATTTCTACCAACATTGCTGTCTTTCTCTCTCCCGCTCTTTTTAACACCTGGGGTGCTGGTAAAAGCATTTAACCATCAGTAGGGTTATTGACTGACCAGTTAGAAGAAGCAGAGGCGTTAAGGGGTCACAGTCTTGCAAGTTGTCCTCTGACCTCTTTCTAAAAGCTTTGCACTGTCTGGGCAGTCCCTGAGCATGCAAATGGGTCCTATGCTTGCAGAACATGTGGCCCTCTGATGACTGGACAGTTGTCATCCAGGACCCAGACCCCAATGCCAGCCAGTCCCTGGGACGCCACCCCGAGAGACCTTCATCCTGCAAGATGCTGTGCTGGATGCGAAACCCACCGTCACAGCCAGCGAGATTTGGACAAATCCTGTTTCCTCCTCCCTGACTCACAATGAACATGTGTATGCTGGTGGCTTTGGGAACTCTCACGAGAATGAAGCTTATTTAATTTTCTTATACCCCAGCATTTCCTATCTTTTCCTTTTTTAGACCAGGGATGGTTTGCGTTTTCCAGCCCCACGGAGCCCCACTGGGAGTTGTCCTCGGATGCACAACTGACAAGAGCAGTAAGACCAGGCGTGACCGCACAGCAGAGCTGTGTAGTGCAGATGTGTGCACCTTGTTCCGGAAGCCCAGCGTGCGGCACCCATGGGCTGCACACATAACACGAGGGGTTCGGAAAGAAGCCACGTGACCCTGGGCACTTGAAAGCAAGTGGGTGCTGCAGGCCAGGCTGAATTCTGCCTGTGTCCAGCATCTCTTCTGATTGGCCAGTGCAGTTACCTCAAGAAAAGAATCAGTCTCTTCCCGTGTGGAACCTGGAATGGATAGTTAAGGTCCGCAAGAATTTCTGCCCATCCACACAGCCGTCCAATCCTAAAGCACTGGTCAGCTGGGGACGGGGTTCTGGCTAGCAATTTCTGAGGTGCAAACCACCCCAAACCTGGTGGTTTTAAACAGCACTCATTATGCTCATAATTTTATGGGTCAGGAGTTTGGACGGGGATCCACGGGAATGGCTCGTCTCTGATCTGTGATGACCAGGTGGCTCATACAGCTGGAAATGGTCGGGCAGGTCAGTGGAACCGTGTCTCTGAGGATGGGTTCTCAGTTTTGCTGCATCTCACCTCTACCGGGGCTGACACATCCAAGATAGCGTCTTCACTTCCAGATCCAAGGCTGGGGTTGCAATGGCTGGAGTGACCTGGGAGGCTGGTCACTGCTGCCCCTCCACACGGCATCTCACAGCAGTCAGTCTGCCATGTCTTGGCTTCTCCCGGGGTGTGTGTGGGGTCCTCTAACAGCTGCAGTGGAGAGGCAACACCTCATGGCCACCCTGTGGAAGCTCTAGGATGTCACTGCTTCTGAGCTCCATTGGTCAAGCGAGTCATGGCCAGCCCCAGGCCAGGGGACAGGAAACACACCCTACTTTCTGATGGAAGGAGAAGCCAAGAATTTGTGGTCATCTGTAATCTACCACAGGCATCTCCCTGGCAGGCTGTCTCAGGCATTAACTCTTGGCTGAAATTTCATTTGGGTCCCGCCTGGTCTCCGATGCATCTGGGGCCGTCCTGGAAAAGGTCCTTGAGCTCTGAGTGGCACTCGGAGAACATAAAAGATTAATTGAAATGACTGAGCCCATCCAGATACAGACTGCAAAACAACAATTTAAATGCCCATAAACACAACAAACTACAATTACTGCTGCATGTGGCTGTGTGTGTGTGTGTGGGGGGGGCACTGAGGTGCGCCAGGCCCTGGGAGCTCACGGGAAATGGCCTGATCGGGGCCTTGCAGTTTCTCTTCTCTCTTCGGGAGCGACTGTGTCATCCAGTGTTCTGTGCCTTTTGTAATTTCAGACTATATGGGTCATATTTGAGTAAAAAAACCCCAAACAAACCAAAAAACTACCCCCAATGTTCAACTTCTGCCTAGGATTGCTTTAAGATCACAAACACATTTCACTTTGAGAAAACAACACAGAAGTTGACAGAGATCATATAACCAGTGCCCTTACTTTCAGTTCCCTAGAATTTACAAACATCAACATCATAGTCTATTTTATACAGAAGTGTTTTTGTAATAAATGGAATCAAATGCTACAAAGAAAGTAAAATTTTTGATCAAGTTTTCCTCCTGCACATCCTCGAGAAAACTGCTATCCTGAATTTTGTGGGTAGGGTGGTATTTTAAGTACAGTGCTTTCATCCACTATTTTATACTTCCATCTTTCCCTGGCTCTAATTTACTGCTGCACAGATCTGCAGCTGAAATGTAAGGAGGCTGACCCTCTCAAAATTCTCTCGGCTGCCTTGTGGTGATCTTTTCTGGCCACAGAGTATGTGTGTGGAGGTTATTATCTAGGCTTTGGTGGGAGAAAAATGCTAGGATGAGGCACCCTGAGTTGAATGCTCATCTGAGCAGAAATTGTGTGAGGTCCCTTTCTGGATTGTCCATCACCTCCACCGGGAATGTTCACCGTGAGCTGCTGTATGACCACTGCACCTGTAACCTTTGAGCTACAGGTGTGGGAACCACAGTGCTCTGTAGGACGTGTGTGATGGTCTGGCCCGCCCAGCACTGGAATATCAGTGTCACCTTCCTTCCGGGGATCACGGAGCTGCCATGCAGTTCAGCACTCTTTGGTAGTAATTCTCAATGTGCTTGGACTTATCTGCCCTTTAAAAATAGTTACAGTAGTTTAAAATAGTTACTACAATTATCCTCATATGTGTAGACAATATAACCCACTTTTGTGGGTTGTAAACCAATTTAACAATGAATATAATGACCTGACTCTAAGGTACAAAGGAAATAATCAGAGAATCATGTGTTGTGGTATGTAAATGCTACTTGTAATATTCATAATCAGATGATGGCCCCTGTAAGTCAGTCACCAGGGACACGACAGTCTCAGATGTAGACTGGTCTAGCATTGTCATCAGCAAGGTGATATTCTGTAACTGAACAATTTTTTTGTTACAGCATCATGCACAAAAATTATGGATTCATCCAAAAGTTAACCATAGCATTACCATGTAACTCAGCAGTTCCACCTTGGATTTTTTTTTTTGTCTTTTTGAGAAAGGGTCTCACTGTTCAATTCAGGCTAGACTTGAGCTCACTGTGTAGCCCAGGCTGGTCTTGAACTTGCAACAATCTTCCTGCCTCAACCTCCTGAGTGCTAGGATTATAGGAGGGCACCACCATGCCTGGCATTCTACCTTAGATTGGTGTAAAGTATATACATAAAAGAATTGAAAGCAAGTATTCAATCAAATACCTGTAAATCTGTGTTCACAGAAGCACTACTTGCAATAGTCAAAATGTGGCATCGCCCAGATGTCCACTGCTGGATAAGTGCATAAATACAATGTGGACTAGATGCACAATGAAGTATCACTCAGTCTAAGGAAGAACTGACCCATATTACAATAGGGATGGACCTTAACAATACAGGACTAAGTAGAAGAAAGCAGACACAAAAGGTGACTCATGAAACAAACATCATGAAAATATAAAACCACAGAGGCAGAAAGTAAAGCGGTAGCTGTCTGGGGCTCGGGGGGTAGGAGGTGAGTGCTTAATAGGCACGAGCTCCTCTCTGTTTTGGGGCAGTGGTTGCATAACTGCAGGTGTCCCTTTGTACCACTTATTTGTACATGTTAAGAGGGGTTAATTTACGTTACGTGAATTTCATTTCAATAAAAAAACAAAAATGAAATCTTCAGGCACCATTTTCGGAATTCATCGCATATTAGAACCATGCAAACATGCTAGGTGTTTGCACGTAAACTCAAGTCAAAGTCTGGGCTCTGAGAGATCAGAAACAAACTTATCTCCTACGTTGGGCAGTGTCCTGTCTTTTGGGACAGCCCCTTCCGCCACAGCACGCCCGTGTCCCCTTCCAGCTTGGTGCTGGTTGTGAGATGCCCAGGGCTGCAGCTGCTGCACGGTCTGTGCCCCGCATTCTCGGGTCCCCATGGCCAAGGCCTGGGTGTCGGTCCCTTGTCCTGCTCTGGGATGGCAAAGGAAATGCACTGTGAGATCTGCGGGACGGTGTCGTGTTCCTCCCGACAGGTGCTTGGTACATAATTTGCTGGTGCTGACCTCAGGGCTGTTGGCAGACATGGGCCCTGAGATGCTTCCCTTTGTTTTTGTTTTCTAAGGCAGCAGCTGCCAGACCCCCGTGCCTCCAAGCTCTGTTTTCCTGGCTCTCCCCACTCGGCCTTCAGGGAGCTGCCACTGCTAATGCTGCTTGGCGCAAAGCGGGCTCCTGGCCTCTGGAAACACTTTGCCTTTGCTCTTCCTGCTGCCCCTCCTGAGAGCACCCTGCTGGCCAGCCTCACTCTGGATTCAGCGGCAGGACTCACCCTGCAGACTCGCAGCGGAGTAGGAGTTGCCAGAGGGCTGGCTTCCCGCCACTCCTTCAGGTGCCGAGGCAGAGGTGGGGGCTGGCAGGGCTGGGGCGCGCCCACGGGGCTGCTCTTCTTCGGTTCCTCGTGGCCTGCCAGGTGCCCAGAGGGAGCCGCACTTACTGGGAAGGCCGCACAGAGGAGCCACCACCTGAGGCCAGAAGCCTGGCCTTGCTCTCCTAGGACCTGGCTGCGGGGACCCAGAGGTCCAGGGCAGAAGGGTACGTGAGAGTGAGGACCCCAAGACAGCCCCAGAGCCTTCCAGGGGAGCTCGGGGGGAACTGGGATCACACACCCCGGCACCTTGCCTTCCCTCTGGAATGCTTCTGCCGCCAGCCCGGCTCACCGTCTCTCCCCGGCTTCCCTCTCGATGCCCACCAGAGCTTGGGCAGCCGCATGCAGCAGCCTCCCTGGTGTTTGCTTCGGTCATGCAAACGTGCGCTGTTTGGCTTGTGTAAATCTTAACCGCTTGGACGCTTCCACAGGTGTGTGCAAGTGTGTGCTCCCTAGGGAGTGGACAGTGGTCCCGCCTGGGCCCTGCGCTGTTCCACGGCAGCCTGGCTCGAACTGGCATTTTCACGTCCGGGCCCCCAGTGAACACGTCAGAGGCACCCTGGATACCCTTCTACTGCGTGTAGCTGGGGAACCCACATTTTCTCATACCTAAATCACTTTTCTAATCACTTAATGTGATTTTCTAACTTTCCTATCATACTTTTAATGCATCTCCTCCCTGAAAAGAATCATCAAGCCAAAGACTCTTAGCTCTGTTGCTCTATTTACATGGTCGCCCCTGATACCCTCCGCCCTTGGCGAGCATGGCCATGTCACCACTCTTTAAATCACTGTCCAGCACATGTACTTGCGGGGTGTGTCCTGTGTCAGAAGCCGGGGAAATGGAGAGAAACCACTGCCCCAATGCTTGACCTTGTGATGTTTTCAGCTTGTGAGGTGCTTTCTCCAATTCAGGTTCCCGGTATCAGAATGACCCAGCAAGGATGCTTTACTAAAATGCAGACTCCTGGGTCTCACCTCGGTCTTTCGGATCAGAACTTCTAGGTTCAGAGTCCAGGAATCTGCATGTTCAATAAAATTCCCTGGTGCACAGCACCCTTTGAGCAACACCAGGCCTTGGGAAGGACTTGACGTTCCCTCTGCTCACCAGGAAACTGGAAGGATGCAGAATGGGGTGTGGGAGGCTGGCTTGAGGGATCCCCCAGAGCAGGCATGCCAGAGCTGTGCAGGTTTTCCCCTCAGAATGTCACCTCCCACCGGACCCAGCCACCAAAGCCACCAAGCCCAAGGCGGCCTGGGACCCACAAGCAAATGGGTGGCTCCTGCTTCGCTTCCGCAGGGCTATGGCGGAGCAGCTCAGCTGCAGAGCAGGGTAAGCGCGTTTCCTGGTGTCGAGATCCCTGTTCCAAATGAGCTGAGCAGAGAGCAGCAGAGGGCAGCACGTGGCCCTCTTGTGAAGGGAGCTGCGTGTGAGGCCCGAGTGCCTGCCCATTCTCCGTGTGCGATCTGGCCAGGCGACACGAGCCGAGGCGTGCAGGAGGCACCGGGGTGCTCTGCCAAGTCAGGGAAGTGTCTCGATGTCCCTGCACGAGCTGGGGGGAGTGGGTCTGGACCAGCTGCGTGGGAGTGGCTGGGGCGTGCTACCGGGCAGACCGGCTGGACTAATTACTAGTTGGGCCTTGGAACAGAGGAGACACAAGCCTGCAGGTGTCAGGTGTGTGGCCCCGAGAATTCTCCCAGGCCGTGTCAGCCAGTGGCCCACGCCGAGGTATACTTAACTTGTTCCAGACCCTCCCTGTGCTAAGCTTTCAGAAGCTTGGTGACTTCAATAATGTATATCCTGATTCCGTATTCCACGGCTCCCAAATTGACCAGAAGCACACGTTCGACGCCCCAGGCACTGTTTTGGGTGCTGCAGATGTGCGGCAGTCTCGAGCTCGCTGGTGAACTGGCTTTAATTTCCCTACTGAATGTTTCCTCGAGGTGACTCAGTCTCGACACCCAGAGCAGCCCAGGGCTTCTCGGTAGCACTTTCTGTAGGCACCACGTTCCCTTCCGGGCTCGCAGCGAGCCAAGTTTCCGATTTCACTTAGAGGCAGTTGGGCCAGCGTGCATTTTCATTAAGGCCTGAGTCACCACGTATGGTGTAGTTTAAGTTTCCATCTGGAAAGGCTCCATGCATGGCTTTGTTTGTTAATTCAGGAAAGTGAACACCCATCTTTTCTAGTCTAGCCTGAGCCCTGTAGTTCCTGATCACTTAAGAGCTACACAGTCCACCCAGCATTGGCCTTGGTCTTTGGATAGCAAAGAAGCTTTGGGGTGAATGCAGAGGAGAAGTCGTTAGGTCGCTATTCCAGGAGTACAATTCCCAGGAATCTCCTCCTGTGCGCTGTGATCTCTCCCATCATCCAATCAAGGGCGTATTGTTTTCCAGCTACCGGGGGTGGTGGTGAAGACTGTGCCAGCATACAAGGAAGAATCCGTGACCTCATTTATATGGACTCAAACTGCTTACCATCTGTGCTGGAAAACAGAGGGCGTGTGTGTGCGATTGTGCATGTGCATGTGTGGATGCACATATTTCCTCTAAGAGAACAACTGTAGTATTTGGTTAAAAAGGAGAGAACTGAAACAGAAACAACGGGGGAAGACCGTCTATGGATCGGCTGCAGAGCTGTGTTCGTTGTCTGCTTGGAAGGGCTCATTAATCACAAGGAGTCAGAAGGAGCCGAGGAGAGGGCAGAGGCTTCTTCCCACCCTGAGACCTCTCGGGGTTCCTTTTCACAGCAGCAGTTTCTCAAGCAGAAAAATCTGTTTTCAGTTTGACTGAAAAACTGCCCCTTGTGTTGTAAACATCTCTATATTTGTAAGGCTCTTTGCCATCGTCGACAAAGCATTTTTGCAAAGTTTTTTCATTTGATCCACAGGGGTGGAGACCTCACCCAGGACCGCACAGCTAGACAACAACAAGCTGGAGCTAGCACTGGGTCCCCAGGCAATTTGGGGGCTGCTGCCTCTCTAAGGACCCCAGGGTGTCGCCCTGGTGCAGAGCCGTTGAAGTCAGCATAGGAAAGGTTGGTGTTTTACGTTTCTCCTGTCGTTTGTTCTAGGAAATGTCTCGCCCTCATTTTCTCTGCTGGACTGAGGCTGGTGATAAAGCTCTTAGTCTCAGTAAGAAAAAATGATGATGAGAGGTGATTCACAGAGAGCGGGGCCACACAATATGGGAACAATGGAACCCTGGCACAGATGTGTGTGTGTTTATCTGTTCATTTGTTTTCTCTGCGGTCGTAGGGGTCGAACCCAGAGCCTCGTGCGTGCTAGGCGAATGCTCCACAGGGCTGAACCCCTAGCCCTGGCGTAGCTCATCTGACGCATTCCTCTCAGGGGCGACTGCTTTGCCTGCCCAGAAGTGAGGCTCTCGGTACTGTTAGCTGCATGCAGAGAGGAACCAGCCCAGCGCAGCCGCTGAAACCCAGCGGCGTCTCAGGGACAGCGGGTCATCCTCTGGGTCATAGGTGTCACTAGTATGGAGCAAGAACCTCTATAAAGCTGGACTTTTCTGCAGTAAGACAGTGTTTCCTTGTTTCACTGCACTTTGATACGAAATGAACGTGTGATGTGAATGACGTCCAAACAGTAGAAATATGCAAGTCCGCACCTGATCTTTGTAAGTCAACACCTTGAGCTCCATTTTTTAATACTTATTAAAAGCCATAGACACATAGCTTTTTATGCTTCAATCAGGAATGCAATCTTAATTTGTCATTATCTGCCCACCCCTGGGCTACGTTACTGGCATCCTATCTTATGTTGGTTCAGTCCCTATCATCTCTGGACATAGTTGGACAGCTAATATTGCCAGGAATATTGCTCTGAGTGAACTTGGCATTGCTCGGTTTCCTTGTAAACAATCACATTGTTTATATCAGTCCTCATATTTCCTCCAATTTCCATGTGCAGAACTGAACTGATAACATGAAACGGACCAAAGAAGCAGGTGCCGGCCTGCATTTGCCGAGGTGGACCTCGGCGCCCTCTCACCGTGCTGCGGGGCCGCTGCCTGTGCTGTGCAGGCTGAACTTCCAGCACCGACTTCCCCACTGTTACCCCCGCCGGCACACGCCTCAGCAAGGGGAGCGGCCCCCCTCACCCACAATCAGCGCCAGCTGTAGTCCAATTAAACTCAACAGCGAACAGGTGTTCGCAGTAATGACTTCCACACAAAAGCACGCTTCCATTTAATACTCTTTACATCCGACCCACCAGCGGCGCCCGTGCAGGGGAAGAGTAGGGAAGGAGTCGGAATTCAGCAGAGGAAAAAGAGCACCCCCAAACTCCTCCACAATCAGCATCAGAAGCCCCAGTCAGCCTCAACGTTTCCCAGGTGTCTGAAGGAGCGTATTTTAGCAGAACCTGCTCAAATCAGCGGTCCCTGAAGAACTTCTTTGGGAACATTTTGAAAAGTTTTTCGTATGCAGGCAGTTTGCTCACATGACCACACCGGGGTGCATGTGGTTGGGCAGCAATATTACTGAAACTCAGGGAAATCCCCCAAGTGCTCTTGGCTCATTGCGCCACCCCGCCATTCCTTTACGTCCAGGGCCTGTACTCAGGAAACCGAGGGGGTGCCTGCGGGGCAGCTGTCTGAGGTGTCACCCCAACAGCAACTGTCCCTGGCTCCCTGCAACAGTATGGGGGAGTCTTACAGGTGAACACCTAAGCAAACAAACCCAGACCCCGAAGGGCACACGCGGTGTGATTCAGTTCACACAGAGTTATGACACAGACCAAACGGACCAGACTTAGGCTGGGGGTCACTCTTGAGGCAGACAGTGATAGGGAGAGGATACAGGGAAGCTACTGGGGTGCTGGTGAGGGTCCTGTGTCTTAGTCCCAGAGCTGACTGCTCAGTTGTTTTGCTCGTTTTTTATGTACACGTATGTTAAAAACTAAACCCACCGCCGTGTCGTTTTCCATGGGCGGATCTGTCTAGAGCAGGATGTGAGTGGACGCACGGGAACAGGTGTGCAGTAACTCTGTAGGCACCGTGTCCCTGGACGTCAGGGGAGGCCCTTGAGTGGGACTGACCACAAATTCCTCCTTTAACAGCAGAGAAGCCTCAGGCCTGGAGAGCAGAAGGAAGTCACAGAAGTCAGCTTCTCACGCAGCGGGGCAGCTCTCGTGTCTTTTCATGCCTGGCTGGAGGTGAGGAGAGTCTGGTGGTGCGTCCTTCCTCCTTCTCCATGCTTCAGTCCATTTCTTCACCATCCTGTAACACTGCCCAGTGATGTGGATTCATCTGAAGAAAGTTACTTCCCCAGCCAGCCCGTGTCTCACTCGGCCTTGTGGGTACTGGATAAGCCAGCGTCCAGTAAGAAGGAGCCTCCCTGCCCTGTTCTTCGCAGACCTCTCCCTGCCTTTGGCTTCCAGGTCTGCATTTTCACTGTGGCTGGTGATCTTCCTGATCCATCCACAGCCCAGCTCTCACCCAGGGCAACTGAAATGTGATGCCCTTCCCTGGCACGGAGCTTGGCAGCCTTTCCTGGCTTCGACTGGGACTCAGCCTTCAGTGCACTTGTTGCCAGTAGCGCAGTTACAACCTTGAGCTTGGAGCCATCTTGCTGTGCTAACTGCAGCCCAAGCGAAAGAGGAGAGACAATTCTTTCAGCCAAAGATCTGTGAACATTTTCTATCGGGACCTCTGTATAGGCTCTTAGATCTCCAGCAATGTCCCTTGTTATAAACTGAGAGAATTCTCTGGTTTTTTGGTCTCCCCTTCTGAGCTCTGTGAACTGGATGAGAAAACTAACACAGCGGACAAAGCTGGCCATACACAAGTGCACCTGGGTGACCACATGTCTGCTACAGCCAAAGGGGGTAGAGCACAGACTTGGCAGGATCTCTGTGGATGGTGTCAGTGTGTCTGAAGAGACAGCGTGGGTCAGAAAGGGAGTTGGTGAGCATGGGATGGAGGTACAGGACAACACACGGAGTGGGGGGTGAGGAGCTGGATGGTGACCGCTTCCTCAGGCCCTAGTCACCCCATGCTGGTAAGATTTCAGTAATCCATGCCTTCCATCCAGTCACCAAGGAGCTTTCACATTGTGATTTTCTTTCTTTCTTTCTTTCTTTCTTTCTTTCTTTCTTTCTTTCTTTCTTTCTTTCTTTCTTTCTTCTTTCTCCTTCCTTCCTTCCTTCCTTCCTTCCTTCCTTCCTTCCTTCCTTCCTTCCTTCCTTCCTTCCTTCCTTCCTTCCTTCCTTCCCAGGGATCAAACTCAGGACCGCACACTTGCAAGGCAGGTGCTTATGCCACTGAGCTAAATCCCCAGGTCCTACACTGTGATTTTCTTAGGGAGAAAAATATACCGAGTAAAATACTTTGAACACTGGATCTTCCCGATGTCGTCATATCCCCTCATTAGTAGAGGTACTGACGTTTTGGTGAGTTTTGGGGTTTTGTGAGTTTCGTTTACATCAGATAGGTCTTCCAAGTCAGGCAGATCCTGGAACTGTAATGAGATTGAATTTTTGGACTCGGTAGTTTTCTGGCCAGACCGTGGACGGTGAAAAATTCATTAAGATAATGCCACTCTGGAAGGGCTCTTGGTGGCCCGCCAGCCAGCCATTTCCTGACGATATTTAGCATGGCTTTGGGCCCACTTTCAAACTCCTGATGCCACCTGACTGGATCGAGAGGGAGAGAGAGGAGACTGCAGAGAGGAGGGGGTAAAACAGAATAGTGCATTAAAATTGGTTTTCACTGAAGCTACAAACGGAAATTGTGTCTTACTAAAAATGGACTAGCCAAGTGTTTCTTCAATGAGGGAAAATTATCTCTCTGGGGGTAAATGGCATTGTGCTTGGGATGAGGAAAGACGTAGGCTAAAACTCGGCACGTCATCCTAGAAGATGAACTTGTTCCACAGACTTGGGGAGATGGAGAAGTTAGCACGTTAACTGGTGAAGTAAAGGTTTACCAGTTGTCCACGCCTTTTAGTAGCGCCCTTCGCTGGGTAGTCAGGAATAACACTTACCAGCTACCCACGCATTTCAGGAGGGAATGACTGTCAATTCCAGGTGCGGGCAATTAAGAGGCGATTGCTCCCTTCATCTGGTCGAATGGACAGGATCCCTGTGTGAGTGCGGAGTCACAAGGCAGCGGTCGTCCACTGACCAGACGCGGCCACAGATAAATAGTGTTTGGGCCAATGAAAAACACATTCCCAGGCCACTGAGGTTTTGAGCTTGATCAGTCACAGCAGATAGCATTACTCAGAGCTGATTAGGGATTTCAATATTTCTACATGAAAGCAAATAGTCATGTGATAGAACGTAAACATTATGTGAAATCTTAGAACCGAGGCTTTGAAAGTGTGTTCTGTGCGCGGTGGGCTGGCTGCTGGCACTGCCTCTGAGCGCCCATTTGCCCTCCTCTGATGTTGGGAGGACTTGATGAGGACGCTTGACAAGAGCCAGATACAGCCACGTAACGGGGTGAGAACTGCGGGTGCCTCAACACAGACCGAGGTGGTGAGATCGGACCGCTGACGACCCTTCTCCGGCTCCCTCCTGCTCTCAGCAGCTGTGTCTTCCTTACTTGACTTTTAGGTCAGACTCTTCGGCTCTGTACCCTTCCAGAAGGCCCACCCTGACTTCCAGTCCCTTAGGAGTCTGCTCGCTTCCAGGCTTATACGTCCAAGGGTGGCAAATCCACGGTGTCTTTCCACAGCTGCGGCAGGCGGGGCTGCTGGCCCCAGGTACTGCTTTCTGCTGGGCTGGGTGTGACCACAGAGCCTTTGGGACAGAGTTCGGCAGCCCCGTGAATCTGTCAGTGCCGGCTGTTGAGTCAAACTCCATCTGCGATGCCGGACAAATGACAGATTGTAGCCACTTCACCAGTTACCCCTCTTAGACAACATTCGCCTTTCAACAAGGTTTTCATTACTCCATTAACCCAGAAGTAAAAGAATCTGGAAATTTCCAGCACTCTGGCAGTTCCAGTAGGACAGAGATGTGGAGCAAAGGACCGTTTTCCATTGCTTCTCACATTACACCACTAACCCGCTGCCTGTTCCAATTCAAGTTAACAGATATTTATGTCACTTACTGTAAAGCAGGCTTTGCTAAGAAGACACTGTTAATTCCACCACCAGCAAGTTTTTATTGAGCACCTGCTGTGTGCGTGGCAACAAAGCAGGCATTCAGGTGTTTCTTCAGTGGTTACGCTGACTTATAATCACCACAGGCAAAGCTGTTACTGTTTTTCTCTCCATCCATCTCTTTGCCCCCAGCTTTCCTCCTCCTCTCCCAATCTCTCTCTTCCCGTCTCCCTGTATTAGTTCATTTTGCTTTGCTATAACAGAACACCATCAACACCACCACCACCAATGAAATGCTGCCTATTTTATAAGGAAAAAGAGGTTTATTCAGCTCGTAGTTTTGGAGGCTGAGAGTCCAGCATAGGGAAGCCCCGTACGTCTGGCTCTAGCTGTGCGACAAGGGGACCAGCAGTGTGCAGGAGGGGCCGAGTCCCTGGGTGTCCCTGCTTTGGAGCCACACGTGCTCCTGAGAGCTCACTGGGGTCCCCAAGAACCGCACTGTTCTCTTTTGAGATGCAAATGAAAACTACAGAGCTATCAGCTCACCCTAGACAGGATGGCTGTTATCAAGAAAGCAGAAAACAAACAAACCAAGGCTTGGCGATGTGGGTAAGGGAGCCCCCGTACACTGCTAAGGGGAATGGAAAGTAGTGTAGCCACTGTGGGGAGCGGTGGAGGCTCCTGGAACTAAAATTAGACCTACCTTATGGCCTAGCATCTTGCTTCTATGTGTACAGCCAAGGGGGTGAGACGGCAGCTCAAAAAGATACCTGCACGCCCATGTTTATTATGGCACTGTTCACAGCAGCCAAGACTCAACCAAACTAGGCCTCAAGAGGTGGATGATGGATTAAAAATGTGGCATACACACGCAATGGAAGATTATACAGCCATGAAGAGAGAAGTCCTGTTATTTATGGCAAAATGGATGGAGTGAGAGGATATCACATTAAGTGAAATATTCCACACAGAAAGATAAATACTGCATGTTCTCTCTTCTATGTGGAAACTAAGAAGGTTGGCTTCAAAGAAGAGTGCAGGAAGGTAATTGGTAGAGAGCAGGGAGGGGATAAAAGGAGGTTTGACAACGACTACCAAAACAGCCGGGTCGGGGAGTAAGGCCTGGTGGTCTACAGCGGAGTGCGGTGAGTGCAGTTCACAGCGAACTGTCCTGTTTTATGAAGAAGTAGGAGAGATGATCTCAACGTCTCCAAACATAAAGAAATGATAAGGAGATGCTAATTGTACCGATTTGATGAGTATTTTCTGTATAATATATAATTCCCCACAAACATGTACCAATTGTGCTAATTAAAAAAAATAGAGCCAGGCACAGGAGCGCAGGCCTGGCATTTCAGCACGTGAGGCGGGAGGATCTCTGGGCGCCCCAGTCAGCCTGGGCTGCACAGCCAGACCCTGTCAGAGCACAAAAATCTCTGCTGAGGGTGACACTCCCCTGCCCCCACCCGAGGCCCGCATGTGCTCATCTGGGGATACCCCTGGGACTCCCCTGCCTCCCCAAGGGAGCTGGTTCAGGGGATGCGCCCCCCAGCCCCCACCCCGAGCTGCTCCAGGCCACCCAGCCTGCTCTGGCTGCAGCTGGAGCCCTGTCACTGGCCATCTGTCCTCAAGCATGCAGGGAGCGCCTCGCCCCTGGGCCGGTGGTGTCACAGACCAGGAAGTGTCCCCTCTTCACTGTGTTCCAGCTGTGGCATCCCACGGGGCCCACAGTCTCTGTGGGGCCCCCCAGACTTCCCTGTTGCTGCATCCCTCAGAGCTGCTCCCCGAGGTGTTGCTGTGGCCAGGGCCCAAGTTTTAACCCTCCACCCACTTTCCTCTTGAGGGCAAGGACTTCAGTGGCAAGATGTCTTTTCTACCCGCCCATCCTGGATCCTGCTCTAGACTGGTAAGTGCGGGTCCTGCGAAATGCAACCGTGCAAGAAGGGCGGGAAGCTGCCGGGATCCAGGGCTAGAGCGGGATCCTGCTCTTAGCGCCTCCCTCTTCCGCCTTGGAAATGGAGCTGGAGACTTGGTGGTCAGAGAGCAAACTCCCACTCCTGTCCAGGGCGACCTGTTGGGTGCTGGGTCTCCATAAGGCTGGGCTGTGGGGGCAACGGGCTTTGGTGCCCACCATGCTGGCTCGGGGCACAGTGGGAAGGGCTGCAAGTGTACGATTAGTTATGAAAACTTGGATTTTGCAGAAAGCAGCCAAATCCGTGGATGCGTGGCAGCTGCTGCGTGGAGCAGATGCCCTAGGAAAGCCCCCAATCTTGCAGAATCTGCATGTTTTCCTCACTCCTGCCTGGGAGGCTGGAGCGAGCAGTCATTGCAGGACTTTCCTGCAGTCGTCAGGAAGCCAGGGCTGGTGATTTGTTTAGATTTGTCTGAATCGCTGTGGGCTGCCAAATCACATGGACAGCTGCAGCCAACTGCCTTCTTCACGCTGTTCAGTTCACGCCATGCACTTTATCAGCCGCATCTCTCCACCCTCGACGTCTGGGGAAATCATCACATCTTCTCGGAGAGCCAGAGCCCTGAATCTGTTCCTTTTCCGCAGCATTGCTGTTTGCTCAGCTGTGTTATTAGCTGGGAGACAATAACCTGCCCAGCTTTGCCCTCGCCTGACTCTGGCGTGTCTGCTGAACCTGCGTGGAACAGTGGACCGTGTGTGCCACGTGCTCCGGTGGGTGCTCCTTCTGGAAGTCGCACCGTGGGCGCGAGGGGGAGAAACCCATTACTCATGGACTGAAATTCTGTGGACAGTTTGGCTTTACCTGTTGAGAGTTCCTTGGGATAAATTTTTAGGCAGGATAGGGGTAAAATTCAGGAGTTGCCTTTGTTGCTACCCTTCTGTTTTTTGTGCTGAGTCAATCTAGAGTAATATTATTAATATTTATAGAAGGTTGCAAAATGGCTATAGAACATTTGGAAGTTAAGGTATAGGGATAAGTTTTATTCAATGTCCCATCAACTTGGTTTAAACTGAATTATAGACTCTTACCATGAAATGGAAACTTGGAAATAATCTCTTTCCATCTTTTCTTTTCTCTTATAGATGAAGAAAGTGAGGTACAGAGAGTTGGCTCACATTCTCTTTTTAAGTAGCAGGTTTATTTTATCTATGATGGCCCCAAGTTTGGAACAACCAAAAGATTCAAGTTAGTGTCCCCAGTCTCCAGGTGCCTAAGAAATACAGGTATACAGGTACCAGGTTATGCTAGTTATGCTACTTGCAAATGTCAGGTACTAGGTACTAGTTATGCTAATTGTGAATGTCAGTGTCCAACTCTGGAAGACTTTATTGGAAATTTATTGCAAGTACGGGAAGAATATTAGAATTTCCAGAAATGACCTGGAATGTGAAGAACTAGATATAGAAAGGGACTATGAGTTAGGATTCTCCAGAAGGACACAGAAGGACTACATAAGACGAGCTGTCTGGCTGTGGCAGAAACAGATCTCACCGACCTCAGTCTCTGTGTACATCCACTGTGGCGTGGTGTCCTGTGGGTGAGCGTCCATGTGGCTTTAGTCTTCCGGAGCACAAATGGTGTCTGTGAGCCAACGTGTCCCTGCAGGGGTCAGGCATTTGGGTACCTGCTGCTGGCTTCCTGTGCCTCCCTCCACGTCTGTGAAGGATGATTGGTCAGTGACTGGGCAGAAATGCTGGCGATGCAAGTCCCCAAGTGGTCCCGAGCCAGGGACAGAGAGGGCTGTAGAAATACCCCGGCTCCTCCTTCCTGGGCGAGCTGTTTCCGGGGCGTTTCCGTACGTGCTCTCTGGTGGTTCTGAAGGAGATCTGGGCTCAGTCAGGCACACAAGTGATGCACACCTTAGCTTACACTTCCTTCTCTCCCTGCGTCTGTTCCACATTTCTTCCCAGGATCACTCCCCAACTAAACACATCCAAATGCTTTAGGGTCTACCTTTGAAAAAGCTATGTCTCTCGCTGGCAACGTGGTTGGGGGAAAATAGGGTACCTGACATAATAGCCTTGTGAGACCCTATCCAGTGGGCGATTCATGATTCTCCAAAGGCAAAATTTGAACCTGTAGGGTGGATGTTACAAGGAGACACCCACAGTACTGACCTCCCAGATCTTAATCTCATGCATTCATTTGTGGAGTGCTTTTCGGGATTTACGTTCACCACACAAATATCTACTGTCTCCACCTGGGCTAGAGCCTGCCCATTATCTCTACATGACCATTGTCCTTTCTGCCCTTTAGACACAGACATCTTTAAATTCACCCAGCCACAAGGCCTGCCCAGCCAAAGGCATTTCACAGCCTCCTTGGCAATTAATTGTGGCAAAGTGACTAAGTTTGAATTAATGAATGATAAGAAAAGTAATGATACAATTTCTAAGGCATGTATTTTCAAAAGGGATTATTCGTCTCTTCTTTGCCTCATTCCTTTCTTACTTTAGATTCATATAGAGTATTCAGACTCCTTCATTGGCCCTGGAATGGTCATCTGTCCATTCCTCTATCACATGTAGTTAGTTATAATGTAATAAGCAACTCATGACTTAATACATGACCTAGAGTTAGATCGACTAGAGGGTCCTTCCCCTGTCTAACCTGTCCTCTCCCATCCGAAGTAACCGGCATCTTTATGTCATATTGGTGGTGGTTCGATGGCAGAAACCGAACCATAGGAATCATGTGGAAGACAGGGTTTATTGAAGTGACCTGGCTCCTGGCCGTTACAGGGTCAGCCCCATGGTTCTTTTTGAATCTGGAACTAAGCCCAGCTCGGGACTTGGAGCAGCCGAAGGAGACCCGCAGCAGCAGAAGTGAGAGGTCAGCAGGCGTCCCAGGAGCTGCACTCTGGGGCCCAGGAAGGAGAGGAGATGAAGGGGCGGGCAGAGGTGCTGCCCCATGCCAGCACGGTGGTGGCAAAGTGGCTGAGCTACAACAGCGACCAGGACCCAGGTCTCCCACCTTCTGAACTCAGCGTAGGTGTCCACTGCTAGATCCTGCAAAATGCCTTTTGTGACCCTTGTGACCCCGGAACTGGGGACTCCCGGAAATGTTCCTGCTTAGGTGAACGGGCATGGCCTGAGTCCACCCATACTCAGTCATAGTCCCACAAAGGAAGTTATCAGAGAAAGCTGTTTACTTTCATGAGGGCAAATCTGGCTACCTGAGTATGTTCAGGGCTTGTTTCTTTGCTCGATTTTCTAATGTGGGATGTACCCTCCTGTCGTGCCCAGCAACAGCTCTGCCCTGTTGATCGCTGTATTATGCTCCACCGTGTGAACGCCCTGCAGTTCGGCAGCCTCTGGCTCGCTGGTGGGCACCAGGGCTGTTCTAGGCTGTGATGCTGTCAGCAGTGTTCTCTGAATATTCCTGTGGACGTCTCCGCGTGTCCCAGGCAAGTCTGTCCCAGCTTCCCACTGGGAGGGGACGACTGGTCCCGAGGAAGGTGGCCTTGCGAGGCCTGCTGGGGCAGCACCAGTTGTGCTGTCACCCAAGAATAACGACAGACGTCGCCCTCATCCTCGCCCCATTTGCAGCTGGTTTTGCAACGTCTTTTGGCAAATAGAAGTTTTTGGTTGTAATATGACCGTATTGGTCAGTTTTTGAAAGTGATTGGCACGTTTTGGTATTGTTTAAGAAATCCTACTCTATTTCAAAGTCTGAAAGATATTGCCAATGATTTTTCCTAGGAGTTTTAGATCTTTATTTTTCATAGTTAAGTCTCACCCCATCTGGAATTAATTTGGGAATACACTATGCTGGAGGGTTCTGATTCCATATTTTTCTGTGTGGATAACCCTCTGTATCCGGCTGTATTTATTTTCCCGCTGATCTGGCAGGCCACCTCTGTCACACACCACAGCTCCGTACACACGAGGGTCTGTTTTGAGCTCTGTATTCTGTTCTGAGGTCTGTTTTGCTGTCGCAGTGCCCATGCCAGCCTGTTTTAATTACTGTAGTTTCACAAAAATCACATTATCTGGTGGATGCTCATTCACTCGACACTCCTTTTTGATAAAAGTTGTGGCTATTTTTCTCCTTTTACCACTGTATGTGAATTTTAGAATCAGCTTCCCGAGTTCCATGAAAACATGTTAATAGTTGGATTCAAACTTTACTGAAATAGGTAGAGGAATAATAATATGCCGTCGTCTTCTTTTCCACGATATGATATACCTGTCAGTTAATTTGGGTCTTCTTCCTGCCTATTAGCAAAGTGTTTTAATTTGCTCTGTAGAAGGCTTGAATATTTTTATTTTTTCTGACTTTTTGGTATGTTTTGAAATTACTGTAAATTTGTCTTCTCTTTAATTACATTTTCTGGCTGTTTATCCCAAGGGTACAGATCTGTAATTGACATTTCTAACTCGCTAAAATTTGCTCATGGATCCTTTCTGATTTTTGGCATAGACAGTTATGTCATCTGAGAATACTGCCAGTTTCCTTCCTTCCTTACCACTCCTTCTTTTTAACCTCTTTTTCTTTTTGTGCTAACTAGGGCCATCAATACCATTTTGAGTAGAAATAAGACGGGGCCATCTCATCTCATTTTTTTACTTGAAAGGTAATTGTTATGTTTTATAGATACTCTTTATCAGACTGAGGGAGTGTTCTCTATTCCTAATTTGCTAACAGTATATATTTCTTAAAATTTGTATTGTAGTAAATATACGTAATCCAGATTTGCCACTTTGACCAGTGCAAAGTGCCCAGTTTGCTGTTGGTAATTGGCCTTCACCATGCGGCACGAGCATTACTGAGATTTCCAAGTGTTTCCCTTGCCCCTAAAAGAAACTCAGTGCCCAGTAACCAATAACACCCCATTTTCCTTTCCCTCTAAGCCGAAAGTAAACTCTAATCTGCTTTTTATATTGATTAAACTGCCTACTCTAAATATTTCATGTAAACGAAATTGTGTAGCATGCGGTCTTTTGTATTTGTTTTTTTTTCACTGAATGTGTTTTCGAGGTTATGTTGTAGTGTGTATCAAAATTTAGTTACATTCACTCATTTAATTTTATTCCTTGTTGCATAATATTCCATCCCATGTATATACATGTTTGCTTTATTTGTTTGTCTGCTGATGGAGACTTAGTTGTTTCTGTCTTTTATCTACTGTGAATGATTCTACAATGAGTGTTTCTTTTTATATCATGAATATATGTTGAACTTCATAATTGCTTTTTCTGCATCTATTGAAATAGTCATATGTATACATTTTCTTTTAACCTGACAATGTGTGGGTGGCATTTTAAATGAAGCAAGGATTCAATAACTTTGCTTCTCACGCACTCTTTCTTAGGAAGCTACTGAAGGATGTGCGCCACCAAACCGAGGGTGTAAACTAAAAAAGGAAGTGCTGGGAGGATCCAACAAACGAGAGAGGAGGCTGGGACCTCCACAAAGAAGATGAGGCCTTGCATCCAGTCCTGGGGAGCTGAGGCCCACCGGCAGCAGGTCTGGAGGTCCAGGAGAGATTTACTGAAAAGTGAAAAATTCAGAATCTTTCTGCTGGTTCCAAACCTAATGAGAGGAAGGGAACCTAGGCCTGGTTGGTTGCAACCATATTAATAACAAGAAAGCAAAATAAGGTGACCATTAATTCCAAACACAGGAAAATATTCATGGGGTGGCTCACCTATAAGTAGCATCTGCAGCTCTTAGTCATAGCTGCAAACACAGAATATTAATCTATTAACAAATGTGATGTACCGTCTTGGGGAACTGGCTGGCAGGGGGAGTGGACCCATCTGGCAGAGGTGGAGACATTTGACAGAGGAGTTAAATTCTCCCCTTGCCTAGTGGGAGGTCCGTGGGTAACACCTAACACAGCCATCGGGAATTAGGGACGCACGCATGCTATATACTGATGTGGACATAAACACCAAAACTCCTACTGGGAAGAACTGAAAGTAGCTGTCCCTGGAGAAGGAAAGCCTGGGTGGGGAGTACTATTTATGGCAATATTAAATGTCATAAAACTACTTGACCACCTAAATTGCTTTTATAACTTTGACAAAAACTAAATTACAAAGGCTGATGAAATGCTTTCCCCTCTGCCACATGGAACCCAGCATTGCATACTTTCAGCACTTACCTCACACCCGTCCACTCCTTCTACCTCCTGCATGTGGCTCTGGTCTGTTTTAGAAGAAATAGAGTTTTATTTCAAAGGAGCTCTTCAATTAAGAGAAGCCAAAGCTCAAGACGATAGTCACAAGAAGAAGGGGCCAGGCGCCTCCCCAACTTTCTACCACTAAAGCTGGGTCCCCAACATGCTTCCCCCTTCCCCGCCCCTGAGAAGGGTGGCACTCCTCTCCTCTGAGGGCCGTCTCCCGTCTCCTGGCATCGTCCTAGGTCTCCTCAGACATTCACCTCCTCCATCATCTCCTCTCCCTCTCAATTGACTCCTATGTGTGAATGTATCAGCCTGCTTCTATTTCTGTATTTTTATTTTTTAATTTTATTTTTTATTTGCATGGATTTTCCATACATATGGATCACATTCATCCTAGGGAATTTGTACCTGTACATAATATATCTTAATTTTTTTAACCATTTTTCCTCCCCTCCATTCAACCTTTCTTATAAAAAGCTTTGTTTCCATTTTTTCCTTGCATTCTGTTTTTTTCTTTTCCTTTCCTTTCTTACCCTCTCCTTCCCTTGTTCCTTTTCCCATTTGAACATGTTCTTTCTACTTCCCAATATCTATCCTTGACTCAAAAAAACTGTACAAAAACCCTCTACTGATACCTATCTTTCATAATTTTCCTTATTTACCCTTTGAGTTTCTCACAGAAGAGAAACAGTGTGATATTTGAACTTGAGTGTCTGATTTATTTCACTTGGTCTCAAAGTATACCTACTTTCCTACAAATAACTTGAGTTATCCTTGTTTACAGCAGAGTAGTACTCCAGTACATATAAAACCCACATTTTTTTAATCTATTCATTTTCAAGGAGCATATGTGCTATTATTAATTGTGCTAATATTATAAACATGGGTAAGCATATATCACTGTGGCATGTATGATGCTTTTAACTGTTTTGGGACAATACCCAAAAGGGGAATAGCAGGGTCAAATGGAACCTGTAGTTTTAGTTTTTTTACAGAATCTCTGTACTGATTTCCATAGTGGTTGCACCAGTCTGCATTCCCACCAACAGTGGAGAAAGTCTCCTTTTCCCCACAGCCCCTCCAGCATTTGTTATTACTTGATTTCTTGCTATAGCCATTCTGTCTGGAGTGAGATTGACTCTCCGTGTTGTTTTACTTTACATTTCTCAAATGACCAGTGATGTTGAGCATTTCTTCATATATTTATTTGCTGTTTGTATTTCTTCACCTGAGAAATGTCTATTCATTTTAGATGCTTCTTTTGGGTTGAATCTTTAGATTCGAGGGGACTGATTTTTCTGAGTTCTATATATATTCTAGATCTTGGCCTTTTGTCTGAGAAGTAGCTGGTGAAATTTTTTCCCCATTGTGAGGGTTGTCTCTTTATTCTGCAGGTAGTTTCTTTTGCTGTGCAAAAAGCTTTTAATGTAATGTGAGCCCAGTTGTTGATACTTTGTAATATGTCCTGCACATTCCAGGCTTTGTTCATAGTCTTTGCCTACATGTGTGACTTCTAGAGTTTTATTGGTTTTATTTTCCGGCAGGCGAAGTGTTTCTGTTTTCATATCCAGGTCTCTGCCCCATTTTGGTCCTCAGCTCCGTAACTGTCGTCTCGGCCTGGCCTCTGCCGCTCATCCACCCCACGTGGTCCTTGCTGTCTGCTCGCTGTGAATCAGCTTAGGTCTAGGGACCCAGTGCCTGCTCTCCCAGCGCTGACAGTCAGGGAGCTCCTGGTCTGCTCGGGGAGTTCAGTCTCGGCACCCACACACGTGATTCGCTCTGTCTGTGTTAGGTGATGCCCTGCACCTCTGTGCTTGTGGCGGGACTTCTACCAGACAGCAGAGGCTCTTCTCCAGCGCCCTGTGTTAGTCAGTGAGAAGCTCCTCCCAGGAGCTCTCAGAGAATCCCTTACTTCCCTCACTAGCAATTCCTAAGCTAGAGAGCCGCTGACCTGCTTATCCCCGGAGAGGCTGTAAACTCAGTTAGGACACAGCCTGTCCGTGTGGCTCTCCACTCGTCCCCGGTGCCCGTCCAGTGCCTGGCCTTGGAGGAGCTCAGTAAATACCTGTTCATAGATCAGCTGCATGCACTACCCAGTGTTCTTCGGGACTCGGGGCTGGTTTTCAGGGGTGATCAGTGCAGCCGAATGCGAAGGCCCCATTCCCTCCCAGCTCTGTTCTGGGGATGGAGCCCAGGGCCTCGCGCATGCCAAGCGCTCTACCCCCAGTGACCCTGCCGGTGATCCCACTTCGAGGCCTTTGATTGTTTTTCCACCTCCTGAAGCACTAGAACTAAGGACCTCGCTGGTTTGCTCCAGATGTGTTCAGAAGCAGCATGTGCAGACGCGGAGCCACATGAGAGGAGGAGGAAGACAGTGCCAGCTGACAGAGGCACCAAGGAAGGGCCGGGTTGGCAACGCAGAGCGCAGAGCCATGAGCTGCCCACAGCAGGGCTGGCTCTGCTTCTGCTTAAATGCCACAGGGACTCAACTGGGCTCTGTGACATCTGGGACCACAATAATAGAGCTAGGGGCTTGGCAGGAACTTTGAGAATGTTCCGGAGGAATGATCTCGACGTGTGGTCCAGGTTCCCTGGTGGTCTGCTGACCGCGTCCTGCAGGGCGAATGTGCCCCTGCGTTGCTGTTGCTGGTGTGAATTAGTAATTACTCCTGAGGGCCCTCGTTTGGTGTCTCAGTTAAGCTGGGCCTTTCTTCTCTGAATTCTCCTTTTCTTTGGGGATGGTGAGCAGAGCTCTGAGGGAGGTGCCTTTTGTCTCTCTAAAGAGCATTGTGTGTGGGGAAGTTTGTGAACCATAGCTCCAGGGGTGCCATGGCTAATGAGGGCCAGAGCTGGGCAGTGGCTGCACGGCCTCTCTGCAAGGCCCTGCGGTCATTCTGCCTGGGGCTGGCCGTTAGCCTTGCGCTTCCAGCTGCCTGGAGTGAAAATTGTAGGAGGAGAACTGGAATTACCCAGAAATTGTGTTTTTTCTGAGGCCACCCCACTGGAGCCACCATTATGCCAGCAGGAATTCATCGCTGATGACAGTGGTGGTGATGAGGGTAAATGGGAACTTACATTCATCACCACGACTTTGGATTAGACTCGAATAGCAGGTGGCTGAGTCACTGTTTCTTTTTGTTTTTTCCCTGTTGGGAAATTCACTCATTCACTGACTCATCAGTACTGTCAGAGGGACTGCCTGGCCTCTGCGTGCTAGGGACTGCAGGGACCTGCGAGATGGCCCTGGTAGAGAAGCTGCTCTTGGCTCCTGACTGCCCCGGGCTTGTAGACTGGTGGTGGTGGTGGGGACACAAACCAAGATTTAAACAGGTGCTGAGTTGCTATAGTGATCTGTGCTGTGGAGCAGGGTAACTGGTGCTCGGTGCCCAGGGAGGAAGCAGAGTAACTTGGATGGAAGTGTCAGGAGGGTTTCCCTGGGACAGGCAGAGAGGAGGGAGGTGTTAGGAAGATGTGCACGGGCTCTGTGGATCAGGCTTTGCGGCTGAGGATCTGGGTCTGAGGGAACTGGGGAGATGGTGAGGGAGATGCTTGTGGAGGGTCAGGCAGTGCGGGGTCTCCAAGGTCATATTAAAATATTAGCTGTTATGGTGGTGCACAGCTGGAATCCTGGTACTCGGGACAGGCAGGAGGATTGTCAGCTTTGGAACCAGGTCAGGTTACACAGCGTCTTCATTATGTTTCTCTTTGCTGAGACAAAATACCCGGCACCCAAATTTAAAGGAGAAAAGGTTGATTTAGCTCGCGGTTTGCAGAGTTTTCAGTTCATAATCAGATGGCTGCAAGGCAGGGGGCACATGGCAAAGGGGCCTCACAGAGGAGAAACATGGCAGCAAGGAAATAAAGCACAACCCTCTTGCTGCCCCTCATATCCTATCCACACATCCACTGTGCGGGTAGCACTGACGCCCAGGGAGGGGCAGCTTTAGTCCTAGCCTTGCACCATGAATCAATCCCAGTGTCACATCCTTGATCCCAGCATCACGCAGCCTAGACCCAGCCTCCTTTGAAAATGCCAGGCCATGACCACATGAGGGTCTGGGGGGCCATCTAGGTACAAGCTGTTACACACAGGCTGTTCAAAGTAGGCCTCAACTATGCACCAAGACTGTCTCAAAAAAAGAAAAGTCAAACCAAAACAACAACAGCAACAAAGTCTTTCATGCTCTATTCTGAGTACCACGGGCAGCTTACAGAAAGTTTTAAACGGAGAAAAATGTATATATAAAATAATACTGGGAAAATAATACTTCCCTGCAAATCAGCACCATGTGCAGCCCGCTGTGGGGAAGAGCCAGATGCCAGCTCTTTCTGGTGCGTGGGCTGGGAAACAGGAAGTGCCACCCCCACCCCACCACCTAAGTGACCAGCTGATCCAGAGAAACACAGGCTGCAATGAGAGCTATTGAGGTGAAATACAATTCAATGCTCGTAGTGTTCAGTGTTCACTGGCTTTGCAGGTCTGAAACGGTAGTCTGAGCATGTGTTCAGTGGATAGCAATGTGTAGTGTCGCATGCATGGGGACGCTCCTTCTGAAGGTGGCAGCCATTGTTAATTCCCTATCCTCTTGTTTTAAAGTCCTGTATCATCTTCATTTTTTTGTTGGGTTGGGTTTTATTCTATTTTGTTTTGATTTTATTATATCCCATGGCATGGGCAGCTATTTCAAAGAACAAGATATATTATGGTAGCCATTTTGGATTTACTATTGTCTTGTTTTGAAATCCTGTATTGTATTCATTGCTTTGCTTTTATTGGTTCTATTCTGTTCTGTTTTTTTTTTAATTTTATTTTAAAGGGGGTAAAATTAAACACAACAAGACAGAACAGAATGGGACATAAGAAAGCATAAATTTCAAAGCTAGACAACCAGAGATCTTCATCATCTGTCACATTGTCTCTTGTTTTCTTCCAAATGGCCATCCATATCTTTGCATATGGGGAGCTCATACTAAATAACATAGCCAATCTTTTCACAAGATGTGTAGTTCACTGCCTCCCACTTGCTAAGGGGGGGGCATGGGACAGGAGACAGGATGACATGAGATGTTTGATTCTCAGCCCGCTCACCGGCAGGCTCACAGCCGTCCCCCAGAGAGGGGTGGAGCTCCTTGTTCTCCTGGCACCCCGAGTCAACTACACGGTGCAGGTCTCGATACGCCAGGGGTCCCTCTCCTTCGGGCTGCCGAAAGTCTGCCATACTCACCTGTTATTTCTTTCTGATGAATTGACCATTCCATTTCCAAAGTTCTGAAATGGCCAACAGACCACAGAAAGAATTCCCTTTAGGCTCCTGTTTGAAACCGGCAGCTATAGCAATCTGCTGGCCTTACTTCAGGGCCATTATTCTGTTCTGTTTTGTTTGATTTTTACTATGTCTGAAAGTATGGGCAGCTGTTTTGAAGACAGCAAGAAGTATTATGGTAACCGTTGTTGGTTTCGTATTGTTTTGAAGTCCTGTGTCACACTGGTTTGTTTTGATTGGCTTTATTCTGTTTTATTTTGCTTGGTTTTATTCTCTTTAAAATAAAAATTAAAAAAATAATGTTTCGGCATCTTGTGAAAATAAATAGGGGTTGAGAATGAAAACAAGGAAAATAAAAGGAATGCTACAACATGAGCTACCTTGAAAAAACTAGCTGAACCAAAACAAAAGAAAACCAGACACAGCTGACCACGTATTGTGCAGCATTCCACGTGTGGGAAAGGTTTGGGAGAGGCACGGTCACACAGACAAAGCTGATGGGCAGTAGTCTTGGTGTGGGAAGGACAGGGAAGTGACAGCTTCAGGAGCACTGGGGTTCTTTTAGGACGATGAAAATGCTGAAATTAGACAATGGTCATGGTTGCATATCATGAACATCCTAAATGTCACTCAATCGGGACCTTTATAAAGGTTAAAATGCTGAACTTTTTCCGCTCTGCGTACTTTGCCACAAAGCAGTCCATTACAACGTGGCGGCAGGGGCTCAGTTCAGAATCTGTTGCAGGACAATGCGCTTTGTGAGAGCTGAGGATGGTGTGGACCCTGGGACGAGCACCAGAGTGATGATGTGGGACAACGGGGTTGTTTTGGTGGTGGTGGGGGTGTGGAGAGATGGATGTAAAGGGTTACTCCCAAGTTTTCGGCTTGAGTACTTGGGTTGGTGAGCAGCTGGGAAGGTGGGGGAGAATGGGTATGGTGAGGAGTCTTAACTGGTAGGGACGCATTAATTTTGAGAGCTCCATGAGCCGCCTGAAGCAGATGTCAAGTTGACATAGGGTCCATCAGCGTGGTGCGCAGGAAAGCAGTCTAGGCCGAGCTGTGTGTCCGAGCGTGGCGGCCTGCAGGTGCAGGTGTGTGTACAGTGGTGACAGTCGGGGTAGTCAGCCAGGGAGACTGTGGCCGAGAGAGAGTAGAGGGCCAGGGCTGAGCCCAAGGGGCCAAAAGACAGGAAACACGGACGAGGATACTGAGGAGAAGCCAGGCGGGCGTGGAGGGCTTTCCTAGAGTCCCTGAGGCCCTGGGTTCCAACTCCCAGCACTGTAGCGAAAGGGAGAGGCCAGCTAGAGAGGAGGCGACAGCTGGGAGAAAAGAGAGGAGGCATCGAATGGCAGGAAGAGAATGTGGTTTGCATTTCTGGCCAGATATTAGTAATAACAGCAAAAAGTAACGTTTAAGGGCTGTCTGCCAGTCACTGACTACGTACTTTCTATGGTTTTTTGGTCAACATTCCTACTATCTCCACTTTCTAAATGTGGAAACTGAGGCACAGAGGAGCTGAACCTGCCCACGGTCACACAGTGAGTGGGTTGTGGAGCCAGGTCTGAGGTCTGATTCTCATTCTGGGGGCTCTGCATCCAACTGTTGCCCTCACAGCCTTGACGCTTGGCCGAGTCAAGGCTGTGATGTGTCCTTGCTTGCTGCTAAGGCATCATGGTTTAGGTGGTGTAGAGCGTCCCTGGCTGGCAGATAAACACGAAACAGCTTTATTTTCCGGATAACTGGCCAGCTGCGCTCCTCTGGCCTGCAGCCCCTCCCTTCCTGCGGGGTGGCGGGCACAAGCGTCCTCAGCAGCTCCTCAGGTGGAGTCCATACTTCTTACTCATTTATGCTCGTTAGGACAGTTCCATTCCACTCACTGCGATTTACTCTCATTTATCTGGCAGTTTCGACTTCAACCTCAGATTCCGTTCTAGCGCTGGTGGTGTTCACAGCCCCACGGGCGTGGGAAGTCCTTTGTACTTTCTGTTTCCTGTACTTTTGCTCTTTAGTGAGAACAGGGACGGGGGAGGACCAGTGATGGAGGAAGGCTTCCCCCTTCCTACATCACTGCCTGCAGGGCCCCTCGGTCTCCCTTTGGCGGGTGTTAACCTCGTGCAGCTGGGTGGCTGTCAATTCAGCATGGAATGGAAACCCCTGCAAACCCCAAGGACCTGTCGGTGGGAGCTTGGCGTCTTCTAAGCTTTCTGAGCATGGAGCAGCTTCAGGACACTCTCCGATGAAGGCTTGGTGTCCTGTTCTCCTGGCATCTTTCCACCAAGCCCCACACCCCAGTGGTGCCAGGTAAGCCGTCAGCCCCAGTCTCTGCTCCCCATGGATCTAGCTGGACTTTAGGTAGCAGGAGACCTGCCTGCAGCTCTTCTGGAGCCTGGCCTTCTTGGGATGGCCTGCTCTTCTTACTTGTGCAGGTTGGGAACCCCAAAGGCTAAGAAGCCGGCAAACACCTCTGCTTCTCTTTCCTGCAGATGCCCCATCCACGAGGCATGAGCCTTGGCCTTGGGAGGGGAAGCCTCTCCTCTAACAGGAGGCTTTCTACATTCCGTGCCTTCTCCTCTGTCCCTTCCTGATGAAGAGCTGCTGTATGGCTCTGCCCCTGAGCACCGGAGCTGTGACTTGAGCTCTGGATAAGGAGGATTTCGAGGCAAGTGGCCCTGTGTCTGTGTCACTGCCCTAACTCATCAAGTTCAGCAGAAGATCTCTGTCGGTGGCACACGCCAGCTAGTTACGGGGTGACTGTATTCCTTGCAGAAAGCTGGCTGCCAAGCGGCCTTTGTGGCTGTTTTAACTGCTACATCCAAATTCCCCACTGTGCAGTGTAACGCACCTGGGCGGTGCCCCTCCAGGTGGGCACAGGAGAGGGAAGGGACTCAGCGCTGGTCTCCTGGGCCCTTTTACCTTCCATTCCTCAGAGGTGGGGACAGGAGCGACGTGGGCCACGCCACAAATCGGGGCCACAAAGAATGCTGAGCAGGGGCCGGGACTGCTCCCTTCTGTCCCCCAAGAAAGGCAGAGAAATGTGACTTCTTCCTCTGTGGCAAGGGCCACAGGGGCATGTCCAGTGTAAGCTCATCTGATCCTGACGAGGACAGGGACACAGACATTCAGAGAGCTTAAGTAGCTCACTAATTCGGCCAGGAAGGAATGGCGCTGTGACTCCACATCTGACTCTGGTGGCTATGTCCTGAGGCGTGAAGGTGCCAGGGGCAAACTGGAGAAAGTGTGTGTGTGTGCGCCTGTGCACGAGTGCTGTTTTGGGTGTGGCCCTGCTAGTTGTTGGTGCTCGTATTGGAGTCACCAGGGCTTGCGATGTATCTTAACTTTGATGTTATCCTTAAAATACCAGCAAGACGTTTAAAAGCAGGACCAGAACCCGAGTTTAAATTTGGCTCTTTCCACCACTAGCTGTGTGATGTCAGGCAAGTTATTTAACACCTCTGAGTTTCTTAATGGTTGAAGTAGGTACCAGCCTCTTAAAGGGTCAGAGGGATTAGAGTAGCTAGTATGCCTGAGTGCTCCGCAAACGTTAGCTAGTACTAGTAATAACAGTAGAGTTTTTCCCATGAAAGGTGACATGCGGAGTTGCTATTAAAACTGAAACAATAATACTGCTGTGTCTGGTCTCTGTTTGCAAAGGGAAATTAATACCTGTGAAATGCTAAGCAAAGGAGAACCCTCAAACTGCTGCTCAGTAGTAGACAGTTTAAAGACCTGTGCGCGTGTTTCTAATACACTATTAATTTAAAAACCTTCTCTGGAAACCTTCTGTTAAGATGACGATGATTCCAGATGCTGAGATCACAGAAGCGGGTCTGAAATTCAACCTCCGGAAAGTGGATCACGACTAATCCTGAGGGCAGCTTTTCCAGGGGGAAGACACGAGCCTGCCGCGCTCTGCGGATTAACGTCAGGAGACCACGTCCAGTAATACCCTCAAAACGCTGGCAGCCCCTCCCTGCTTGATCTGTGCCTCTGATCTTCGGTCCTGTCCTTAGAAGTCAGGATTATGTGGATGCTGCGAGGAAGTGGAGAACCCGCAACAGGAATGAGACGTTTGAATGATCCAAGTCTAGCTGTGTGATCGCCGGGACCGTGTTTGTCAAAACAGAGAGAGCCTGAGCTGTGCACTGTCACCTTAGAAAGGTTTTAGGAGTCCCCAGCTGTATGGCTGGACAGCCAGTCAAGGTTCATTAAACGTCGGGCGCACCCCTTTTGTAAAAGATGAGTTTAAAAGTCATTTCCAGGGATCCTACTAGATCTTTCCTGACTAAATGACCTGTTTGTGAGTTACACAGTGATAGGCCCACCACTGGTGAACTGGTGTGCTGTTTGCAAACCACAAATTTGGCTTGCAAACAGAAGCATTTGGCTATATTTTGTTTTTATTTGTGGTTCTGCGTTGGGTGAAGAACGTGACCATGGCCAGCTTCCCCAAGTAAAGATGAACATGGCCATGTTTTCCAGAATTGTGGAGTGAATTGTTTGTGAGCCAAGATACCACTGTGTTTTCTACCATTACAGTGATTTCCAATGCCCATACCCATTTCTGCTACCAGTACCTCAAAATTCCTAGGAGGCCACAACCCACAGAAGCCCATGTGGCTCAGTGAGCTGGTCAGTATCCACTAGACATGGGCATGGCACCTAGGTGGCACCGGGCGAGGTCACCCAAAGCTGAGTTCCCAGCTTATCGTGAGGGACTCCATGGTGAGCACATGACTGAGCTAAGCCAATGAGGAGTGGCCTGGGACCGCCCACGAGTCCTGGGAAAGCTGCTTTTCTCACTGGAGGGGGGGAGGTGGTAGATGAGAGACTGGACACCCAGTGCTCCTGGTGGTCATCTTGTCAGGCAGTTGCCTGGGAATGGAGCAGGCACAGAGAAAGGCAGACCTGTGGGACACACAGATACAGAGAGGCTTTCTGGTGATAGGGCGGGAGTGTCTGGATCCAACCATGCTGGGGGAGACGTGCACGTGCACCATCTGGACCCCCACAGAGCTTCACCCACCCAGAGTCCTGTGGGAGGGAAGGCTCTTTGCCGTTAAGCTCACCACAGTCATGGTCTGACACATACTTTCAAAACTTGAAATGGACACGAGGTGATTGGCCATACCTATGGGGTACAACATGAGGTTTCAATATGTGTATACAGTGTGTATCATTATCAGGTTTTTGAGTTGTAAATGATCCTTTGCTATTTTTTTTAGCACAAGCCTTATCAGATATATGATTTGAAAATGTTTCTCTTATTCTGTGTTATTTGTAGTATAAAAGTTCTTAATTGTGATAAGGTCCAATTTATTTGTTTTTTATTCTTATCTCGTTGTGCTTTAGTGTGATATCTGGGAAACTGTCTCCCAACACCAAGGCCATGAGGAGTTACTCCCGTGTCATCTCCAAAAGTCTTACAGTTTTAGCTCTTATGTATACAAGGATCTATGGGCAATTTGAGTTAATTTTTATATATGGTGTGAGGAAATGACTCAACTTGTTCTTTTGCATGAGCATATCTGGTTTTTTTTTTTTTTAGCACTTTTTGTTGAAAAACATCATTCCACTCCATTTTATTATTTACGGACCTTTTAAAAAATCAATTGACTGTAATACAGGGTTTATTTCTCAACTTTCAATTTTATTGCATTGATCTTTCTGTCTATCCCATGTCAGTACCATGGTCTTAAGTATTATAGTTTTATAGGAGGTTTGAGGTAAGTGTGAGCCATTCCAATTTGTTCTTTTTCAAGGTTGGCTGTGACTAGGTCTTTTGCATTTCTACATGAATTCTAGAATCAGCTTGCTGATGCACCATCCCTCCCCCAGAATCTTGAATTTTTCTAGGTGTTATATCTGTGAATCAATTTGGTGGACATATCTCCTGTGAATATAGACAGTTTTGCTTCTTTCTTTCCAATCTAGATGTCTTTCTTATCTCTGCCTAATTTCCCTCACTACTCCACTATGACTTGAATAGGAATGGCAGGTGGACATCCTTGTCTTGTTCTTAGTTTTAGGGAAAGGAAATTGATCTTTTATCTTTAAGTTTCTTATGGTTCTTCTTAGATGCTTTTTATTCTATTCCTAGTTTGCTAAGTATTTTTATCATTAAATAGTCTCTTGTTTTGTCAAATGTTTTTTCTGTATCTGTTGAGATACCTCTGTGGAGTCTGTCTTTTCTTCTGTTAACATGTATTATGCTGATCGAGTTTCAGGTGTCTTGTGTTCCTGGGACACAAGTCTTGTGTTCCTGGGATAGGTCCCAGTTGGTCATGGTGCATAATTCTTTTCACGTGAAGCTGGATTTGGTTTGTCAGTACTTTGTCAAACAATCTCTCTATGTATAAAAAGATACCACTTTGATGTTTTGTTTCCTTGTGATGTCTCTTTATAGTTTAGTATCAGGGTAATACAAATAAATTCCAGAGGATTCCTCCCTTTCCAGTTTTTGGGAGAGAATTTGAAGAACTGGCATTAAATCTTCTACAAGTGCTTAGTAGAATTCACCACATTACCTGTGCTTTTCTTAGTGGGAAGTTTAAAACATACCTATTCAAATTCTCTATTTAGTATAGTTTAGTAAGAATATTTATTTCCTTTGGGTCAGCTTTGGTATCTTGTGTCTTTCTAGGAATTTGTCTATGTTGTCTAAGTTCTCTAATTTGTTGACATATACTTGTTTATAATATTCCCTTAGGACTTCCACTTTCAGGTCAGACATGTAAAGTGTTTACAAATGTGTCACTGTCATTTTGCAAAACATCAAATGAGCTCAACAAACTGAAAAATGAACAACTCTTATCACATTAAGGAGCTGAAATAGGACAAGGCACCATTCGGGGAAATGTGAATGAGGGGTAGGTGGGAGGCAGGAGCCGGTACTGGTGAGAAAGCTTAAAGTGGAATGCAAAATTGCTGTGGAACTAGTGAAGAAACTGGGTCCTTCTCAGGGAGAACCTCATGCTTTTGAAATGTATATTTTCAGCTGAAGAGGAGAAAAGTAGTAATTTTGAAATATACCAGAGAATTCTGTCCTCTTTAACAAAAGACAAGCTTCAAAAATAAATGTTTTTAATCAGTGCCTAACAAACCATGGCAGACCCAGCTCCACCCCTTCTAGTCTCGCTGTGCGCCTGGGGGTCTGCTTGTGATGGTCACAGCCCAGGAGATGACTGCATGACAAGACTCAGACCTGATCATAGCGTCTCACTCCACCTTAAGACCACATCCACCAGGCTTCCGTGCAATTACCGTGGGTGAGGGGTAAGTGAACTGCAATGCTCTGACTCTGTTTTCTATAGAGAAATCCCCAAATAAGCAGGGGAAAAAAGCAAGGACACCAAAGGAAATTATCCTCTGATATCTACAATTACAGCAAACCCCGTAAGTGGACTAAGCATGACTTCTATCCAGAGAAACACAGAGCTTCACGCATAGCCCACTTAATTCCATTCCTTTCATCAAGTGTATCATGTCCGACTTATTTTCAATAAAAGTTATAAGACATTCTATAAGATGAAAATGGTTTGAAGAGATAAAGCATCAGAACTAGGCTCGGCTAGGGAAGACATTTTTGAATCATCAGACTAGGAAATAAAATAACTTATTCATGTTTCAGGGCTTTCATGGATAAAGCAGGCAACATGAAAGAATAGATGGGGACTGTAATAAAGATGGAAATTCTAAAAGAGAATTAAAAGAAAATGTTAGAAATAAATAATCACTATAATAGGACAAAAGAATGCTACTGATGCATCCAAAATACTGGACATGGCTGAGGAAAGAATCAGTGAACTTTAAGATAAGTCAATAGAAACTTTCTAAATCAAAAAGTGAAGATAAAGATGTGCAGAAAAGGTAGGTGGGTGGGACAGTATATTCAAGGACCATGGCACAATTACAAATGTATAAGGTAATATTCACTACTAACCACTTTTATTTCTGTAAGGTAAGTAGTACTGTACCTCTTTAAATCTTAATTTTAGTAACTTAAATCTTCTTTTCCCTGGTATATGTTATAGTTTGTGTCTGGGTGTCCCTCAAAGCCTCTTGCAGTTGTGGAGGCAGCTGATTCTAGTATTTGTGATTGGTTCATTGTCTAGTGCTGGGATTGGTAGTGTGATTGCTGCACCTGCCCAGGGGTGGAGCCAGCATACAATATAAGGGAGAGAAGGAGGCGTACTTTTCTCTCTTACCCTTTTAGTGCTTGGTCCCTCCTTTTCCCCAAGAATGGCTGCCCCTTAGCCATGCCACCCTGCCTTGGAGCCAGCTGATTATGGACTGAAACCTCCGCAATATGTGAGCTAAATAAACCTTTCTTTCCTTCATTTTGGACGTCTGATATTTTGTCTCAACAATGAGAGAAAAGTAACCAAGACATTAAGTCTGGTTAAAAGTCTGTCAATTTTTTTTTCAAAGATACACTTTTGGTTTTGCTGATTTTTTTTCCAGTTTTTTATTTTAGTTGTTTCTGCTCTAGTCTTTACTATACCTTGATTTCAGATTGCTTTCCTCCTCTTTTCCAGTTTCTTAATGCAGAAGTACATGTCATTGATTTGAAATTTATCTTTTTACATGGGCATTCAATTTACTTCATAGTTTTAATTTAGGAGTGTGTATTTAATTTCCATGTATTCATATATTTTCCAAATTTCTTTATGGTTTCTAATGTAATTCCATTGTGGTTATAGAACAATTAATATGATTTCAGTTGCCTTTAATATTCTGAGTTTTGAATGATGGATTAGCATATGGTCCATCTTGAAGACATTTCCATACATGCTAGAAAATATGCTTCTGGTGTTGGGTAGTGTATTCTTTAGAAATCTTCTCTTTTCTTCTCTTTATTGGTTTGATTATTGAAGTTGGGATATTGAAGTCTTCAGCTATTATTGTTGAATTTTCTCTCTCCCTTTCAGTCTGCTAAATTTGCTTCATGTGTTTTGAGTCTCAGCTGTTAGTGGCATGTACATTTTAATTGCTATGTCCTCCTTTTTTTAAATTTTATTTTAAAAGGAGGTAAAATTAAACACAACAAAACAGAACAGAACGGGACATAAGAAAGCATAAATTTCAGAGCTAGACAACCAGAGATCTTCACCATCTGTCATATTGTCTCTTGTTTTCTTCCAAATGGTTGTCCTTATCTTTGCATATGGGGAGCTCATACTAAATAACATAGCCAATCTTTTCACAAGATGTGTAGTTCACTGCCTCCCACTTGCTAAGGGGGGAGGGAGGGGGAGGGGGGACACCGGGCAGGGGACAGGATGACATGAGATGTGTGATTCTCAGCCTGCCCACCAGCAGGATCACAGCCACCCCCCAGAGAGGGGAGGAGCTCCTTGTTCTCCTGGCACCCCGAGTCAACCGCACGGTGCAGGTCCTGACACGCCAGGGTCTCTCTCCTTCGGGCTGCCAAAAGTCTGCCACACTCTCAGCCGTTCCCCAGAGAGGGGAGGAGCTCCTTGTTCTCCCAGCACCCCGAGTCAACCACATGGTGCAGGTCCCAAGGTGCCAGGGTCTCTCCCCTACATGCCCCCCAAAGTCTGCTATACTCACCTGCTATTTCTTTCTGATGAATTAACCATTCCATTTCCAAAGTTCTGAAATGGCCAACAGACCACAGAAGGAATTCTCTTTAGGCTCCTGTTTCAAACCAGCAGCTACAAGCAATCTGCTGGCCTTGCTTCAGGGCCAACGCTATATCCTCCTGATAGGTAATTTTATCATTGTAAAATATCCCTTTTATCTTTAGCGATATTATTTGTTTTATAGCTAATTTGTCTGATAGCCACTGTTGTTCTTTTATGATTACTGTTTGTGTGGTATAATTGTTTCCCTCCTTTTACTTTTAACTTATTTGGGCATTTGAATTTACTATGTGTGCCCCGTGGATAGTATTTATTTGGGCCTTGTTTTCTTATCCAGTCTGAAGTCCCTGACTTTTGATTGGCTTGTATGAGCCACTCGTACTTAAGAGTTTCTGTTGGTGTGGTTGGATTTGTGCCTGTCATTTGCTTCCTTTTTTCTCTTTGTCTCATGTCATTTTGTTCCTTGGTTGCTCCTTTACTGCTTCTCGTGCATTGAGTATTTTCCAGAAGAACATTTTAAGTTCTTTAGTGATTTTTTAATTACATATTTTTAAATTGCTTCTTAGTGGCTGCTTTAGGGCTTACAATACACATCTCATACTTATTTATTATTTAAAAATAACTCTCAGTAGTTTAAATGGCGTTTCTCCAGCGGGTCTGCCACATCCCCTTCTGCCATTCCATAGTCAGTCCCCACCATATCACTTTTTAATTCATTTCATAAAGCAACCTCCAATCTGTGAACATCTTGGAAACAGTCTGAACTAATCCCTGTCTAGAAGAAAAAAAATACTATAAAGGTAAATCATTTGCTGTCCCACATAACAGCCTGTCTTTATCTTGTGCCAGCCACTTCAAACAGCAAATTTAGATGGAATGACAAAGGTGACGTGTTGATCTGATAGCTTCTTTGAGGTCACTACTCTCCAGTGCTACCTGTTCTTACATTCAGGGCTTACCACTTAATTCTGCTTTGATCACTGAACTCCATTTTCAAGAAAATTCTGTGCCTACTCTGAGATCTGAGTGTTGAGAGGGCTTTTGTCCAATTGCATTAGGGTTCAGGTCTCTGACAAAATTCACATGCGAGAAGCAATTAAATTAAGAACAAAAGCAGGCAGCGCTGTGGAAGTGCGGTAGCAGTTCAGTGAAGGCAGATGTTAGTGGTTGGAGGAGCTGGTTGAGATCCAGAGGGACTCAAGCCAGGCCTTGAAGCATGAAAAGGATCCGATCTGCACCTGAAAACCAAGATTCCTTTCTCCTTGGCTGGAGAAAATGAGTTTCCGGTGATGCTCCATTTTTAACTCGATTGAAGAGAAAGGAACAATTTTCTGACCTTATCTATCAGCTCCTCCTTCCAAGGCTGGGTCTTCGTCAAAGTACTCTGACAGACCAAGTACATCAGCCTCCCACTGTTCGAAATTCAAGGTCTTTGTTGCCTCAGGTTTCCTGACTCAGAATGTTTTGGGGCAGGGACTGAGAATATGAATTTTACCAAGTTTACCACATGCTAAAGATGCAGTTACCTTGAATTTACCTTGCTAAAGATGTAGTGCTTGTTCTCAGGTATTTTACCTGGCCAGCCTGGGCCTTGGGACATAGTTGGAATGAAATAACCAAACAAAGGCTGAGTCAAATGTCCTTACGAACGGACCTAGGCTGGCTGGGTAATGGTGTTCAACTGGCAGATGATGCAGATGGGAAGCTGCATGGCTGCAGCAGGCCAGCAGAACAGTTCAGTAAATAAATAGAAGGGTGCCTGGCTCTCGTCTCCCCCAGCTGCCTCACATTGTGCAACCCCAGGCACTGGGCAGCAGGAGCAGCGGGGAGCGGGGGGTGCTGGCTGCCTGGCACGAGGCAGGCTGGCTGGCTGGGGAGAAGGCGCTGCCCGCTAAAGTGCCCTCATGAAAATAACTCGCTCTCAGCAAGGTTATTACTCAGCACGCATTCCCCTGACAGGAAAGCAGAGCCATAACCAAGCCTCCCAGTCATGCTGTCAAGCTCATTTCATACTCTCCCCTAGTCTTTTTGTTAACATTAGTTTAGGGAAAACTTTCCTGTTTCACTGAATCCCCAGGCCCACAAATCATTGAGTCTTTGCTTTCACTCAGGCGAGGGGCTGGAGAGTAATGAGAACCACTCGCATATTCTCAGGATAACATCAGTTTCTTGACAGCCTCTTTTAGTGCGGTGATGCTAGGAGGGGCATAGAGGGGAGGGTTTCAGGGGAGCTAGGGGTCCCTTTGAGAAGGGCTGGTCCAGATGGATGGGCCGGGCTGGCTTTCCAGAGCCTAGCACTTTGGTTTCCAGTGGTGGTTGGCTTTGGCTGCCAAGAATCCAAATTAGGGAAGGTTTTGTTGACAGTTCATAAGAGGACACTATGAAGATTGATGGAAACTTATTGCCAACCCTAGACAGTAAATAGGCATATATACAGCCCAGAGAAAAATGCATGCAAATATATATGTGTAAATGTATATATATATGGCTGCGCGTTACCAAAATAAATGTGTTTCTCACAGTCTTTGCCATGGATTGAATGATCAAAACCAGCTGCTCCACGTAGTTCTTTGCTGAAAGGAATAGCAGGAGGGCAGGGCAGGCAGCGAAGGGATCTGCAAATACATACTTCAGCATCAGGCTGACTTACGGCGTCTCTGGAGATGGTTAACATGCCCAGCTCAAGCCACCCATCGAGTGGATGTGCTGTGCCTCTGAGCCTGTCTCGAGATGACAGGTATTTACTTCATCCCAAGTCTGAGGGGCCAGGGGTCAGTTCGCAGGGGAGCTGGTTTGCTTCTAAGTCAGTTCATTTGCATTTTTCATTAATCCAGGCTAGACCCTTTTCACGTCTCAACTAGGATCTATTCAACGCAGTTCAAACATTTGACTTTGTTTTGGTTGCGTTTACTCTAATGTGGTTTCTGCATAGCTCTCTCTTTTATGGTAATCAAATGTTCTGCCAACATTTCTCCTGCTATGTGCACCAGCTAAGGAAAACAGATGCTTTGGGTTGGTCTTTTCAATGGATCCAAGTGTTGTTTTTGTTTAGTATTTCAGAGATTTGGCTAAAGAGCACTGTTTTATAAATCTGACCCCTTTGCACCCCATTTCACAACCTACTAATAGTTTTGGCTACTGCTCGCATCTTATTTGAAATTGCTCGCTATTACCATGCAGATTAGCAAGTGGAAAGACAAGCTCATTTAATTTAACTTGTTTGCTTTGCTTACTTTTCCTGTTGATCATTTATTCCATTCTGTAGATTAAAGAGAGTAGATAGAAGAGCTAAACAGCTGCCTGTGACCACGCCCCGTATTGCCTCTTAGCCAATCACAGATGTGGGTGGGATGTTCTTTGATGTGTAGGGTATTTTTCCTCCTCACATGGTCAGTGTGGGAAGGAAACAGGCCAGCTCTTATGGGAGTGTTGGCTTATCATGCAGGCTGAAAGTGTTTCAGAAAAGTAAGTTGGCATTGAATCAAACTAATAAGTGGAACTGCTTGTCTGTGTGTATTGAAAGAAGACTTTCTAGGGCCTCAAGGGTCTGTGGGAAAGAGAAGAGAGGGTGTTATGTTTGATACATTGTGTCATTTTGAGAAGTTTAGAAACTTAACTAAGAGACTCAGCAGGGAGCCAGGGTCCTTGCTTTGTAAATATTCTCACCCTGTGCAAGAGGAGGGCACAGAGATTTTGTGAGTGCTACACCCACCCTGGAGGTAGGGTGGTAGCCTGTGTACAATATAAGGGAGGAAAAGTGGCTTACTCCCCCCACCTTTTTTTGCTTTTGCTGCTTTTGCTGGCTGCTGCCTTAAAGTGTTGCCCCAGTGCCATGCCACCCTGCCTTGGAGCCAACTGATTGTGGACTAAAACCTCCACAAACTGTAAACCAAAAAACCTTTCCTTCCTTCATTTTGGGCATTGGGTACTTTGTCTCAGCAATGAGAGAAAAGTAACCAAGACAGAATTTGGTACCGGGAGTGGGGCCATTGCCATGAGTATACCTGACCATGTGGTTCAAGAGCCTTGGAAATGGCTTGTGTAAAGAGTTTGGAAAGGTTTGGAGATACCGCCTGAAATGCTGGAATGCCTTAGACTCTTCTGTATGAGAAATTGTGGTCAGAGCTCAGAAAACCAGAAAACCAAGCTCGGGAGGTCTCTGTTGGGAAGAACTGCATTGGTTGTTGAATTCCAGATGATGTGTGTTATGGCTTGGCAGAAAGTTTGTCTGCATTTTGCTCAGCATCATCCATATGGTGCTGGTTCTAGGTGCATATATAATGCACAAGTTCTGAGGTTAAAAAGGCTTCTACCCCATTTTCAGGGAGCCTGGGAGGCTGGGCAGTGTGCTCCTGAGAGGGCAGTGTGTGAAGCTGAGAGTGTGAAGCCAGAGGTGCAGTGGAGACCCCAGAAGTTTGGAGAAGCCAAGAAAGTGGACTATCTAAGGAAAGCTGCCAGGAGGAAGCAAGAGAGCCTAAGAGAGAAGCAGTGGGAGCAACAACCACCAGGAATTCCACAGAGGTGGAGTCACACAAGCCCTTTGGAGCTCACAATTTGCCACAGATTGCTTCAGATGCTGAATGTGGAACTCCAGGACTTGAATGTTTGCCTACTGGATTCTGGACCTGCTTTGGTCTTTTCAGCAATGCTAAAACTGTTAGGACTTTGGCAACTTTTAGAGATGGACTAACTGTCTTTTGCATAAAGGGATGTACATGAGTCTTTGGGGGGGTAACCAAGGATAAACTGTTACAGTTCTAATGTAATATAATGTTGATAGACTTAATACTGGTTCTTAAGGATTTTTAAACCTGTGTTATAATGTTCCAAGTAATAAATCTGGCCAACAGTGACCAGCCCCCCACACTGTAAAAGCCCGAACATAGGGACAGAAGGTCCGTTGCTACATTACAAGGGCCTAACTGCAAGAACAAGGGAATAGCCCTGTAACAGAGAGCCCCACTGCCAACCTCTTCCAGAGAAAGACATGTTACATAGAAAGTACAGGAGCCCCCACAGCTCTCAGCCCATGACCAAAACAATACCTACCCCTTTTTAACTGTCAATAAAATCCCTGCTCAGCCCTGCCCTGCGTGCCTTGCTCTGGTCCGCTGGCTAAAGTGCCACTTCTGCCTCCTTTGATTAAATCCCCTCGTGTCAACCTTGAGGTGTGTGTTCTGGTTCTTGGCGTGGGGTTCAGTCATTCTATTACCAAGTTGTGGAATGATAAAGTATGCATGCCTTTGTATCTGGAGACCTGCTTAAAAAAATGTATCTGCTTGCCAAGTTGACAAGGGGTGGATTGTTATGGTCAATACATCACATCAATTTGAGAAGTTTAGAAATTTAACTAGGAGACTCAGCAGGGAGCCAGGATCCTTGCTTTGTAAATATCCTCAGCCTGTGCAAGAGGAGGGCATAGACTTGGTGTGAGTGCTACACTGGCCTTAGTGGGGGAGGGGTAAAGGGGAGGGGGAGTTGCCGGCTTACAATATAAGGGGGGATAAGAGGCTTGTTCTCCCCCATTTTTCTCTGGCTGCTTTTGATGGTTGTTACCTTGAAGTGTTGCCCAGTGCTATGCCACCCTGCCTTGGAGTCGGATGATTATGGATTGAAACCTCCACAAACTGAGCTAAATAAACCTTCCTTCCTTTATGTTGGGCTTTGGGTATTTTGTCTCAACAATGAGAGAAAAGAAACCAAGACAAAGGGCTAAGATGAACTCTGTAGGAAGGAGCAAAGTATGCAGCTTGAAGTCAGCATGCTAGGAAGGATCCCTTACACATGGGGATATATGAAAGAAAAGCAACCTGAGGACTTTAATTATCTCTAGCCTCGGTCCTGTCCTTCTTTGGTTATTATGATCTCTGGTCTGCTTGGTTTCATACTGAAAACAGGTGGCAAATCTAGGAGTCAACAAACTGGTTCAGTATCCAAAGAAGACCAAGGGAGATCCAGTAGTGCCCAAAGAATGGGCATGGGAACTTGAAAATGTATAGATGGAACTGGTTTTGAGATTTTATGTGGCAGTTAATAATGAGTGAGCCATGGAAAACAGGAGAAAGGGCTAGGATTTATGCTAAACACGGGCAGTGGGATGAGAGGTCCACTTTCCAAGGACTTGTAATATTGAACCCTGAGACTTGGAGTTTAATGCTCTGACAGTCACAGAGTGAAGAAAATGTACAAGAGAACCAAAGTTAAAAAAAAAAAAGAGGGCAGCTGTTAATGGGTTACAGTTAGCTTACTTAGACCACAAGTCTAAAATCTGAAGAAGCAGCACCAGACCCTGGTTTTCCTAGAACAATAGTTACAACCACACACAGGCAAAAGCAAGAAAAACATGAAATCTCCAGAGAAGAATGTTCAGGCCAGAGTCTTGGCATTTGCTCCAGATGTTCAAAAGACAACCCTTTCCCACCACACGTCTGTGCCTTTGAGAAGTCCGCTCCAGCGGGGTGGTCTGTTTGAAACAGGGCCTGTACCGCTACTATAAAGAATAAATACTTATTAAATTCCAGCTACATGCCAAAACAATGTGGGGAAGCTGGGAGGAGAGAAAAGCAGTAGGGACACTGTTCTTGTCCTGGCTGAGGAAGAGACAAGGCAGGGACATGGGCATTTTTGGCAGAACAGCAGGAGAGGATTAAGAGTTGCTGTGGTTTAAATATGCTTTTGCCCCACCAAATCTCAAGCTGAAATTTGATTCCCAAGGTAACTGTGCTGAGAGCTGTGGGGCCTTTGAGAGACACTCAGGTCCTGGTGGCTCCACGTTTATGAACGGATTAATGTCTTTCTTAAGGTTTCACGAGGCCTCTTGAGATTGGATTTGGTCTCAAGGTAACATGTTCAGTTTTATGAGACTGGATTAGCTACCAACAGTGCAAACTGTTATAAAGCAGTTACCCGTGATGTTTCTGGCATCTTCTATTTAACTCACTCACTGTCCTGGGACCTTCTGTGTGGTTGGTCCCTTCTGCATGAAGCTTTTACCAAGAAACAGGCTGGTGTCATGATTTTAGATCCCTAGAACTGTGTACAAAGTAAACCTCTTTTCTTCATAAATCACCCACCTTAAGTATTTTGTTACAGCAACACAAAGCAAACTAATACAACAACGAAATGAAGCAATTTCATTTAAAAAATGGTTTTAAATTTGAGTACAAGTTCTAGAAATTCTTGACCAGGTTTGGATCTTATTACAATTTTCAAACCTATTTTGAAAATTTAGGCTGTAATGAACTTAACAAATAGAAACTATGCTGCTTGAGAAGAGATGATTAATTTTGATTGTGGTCATTGGCAAGAAGACCTGGATTCATGAGTTTTCCAACAATTATGTATGTTTATTATAAATAGAGACTGATGGCTCTATAGCAGGAGTGAATGAATTGAAGATATCAATATGTCATTTGAAGAGTTATGATCTGGCAAAATTAGAGGATGGATGTAAAGCATTGTATCATTTGATAAACAGAAAGTAGTTGATTTTTAAGGAGTGGTGTGTCCTGGGAAATGTGATCATTGGTAAGGAAATGCTTCCCAGGGCCTATGCAGGATCTAATACAGTTAGACAATGCTGATATTTTGAAGTAGGCTGAATAGTGGATTTAAAGTTCTGTTCTTAAGATCTTTGAAGACTGACAATACTTTCAACAAGTTCAGAGAGCAAGAATAGCTTTTTCTTTGCTTTCCTATGTGTGACGGTGGGGATTTATGAAGCAGTATTGTGTAGCATAATCAAAACAATTATCTTGATTATTCTCCTCCATGTCTCATGAAATATGATTTTTAAAAATCTCCTTTGTTCAAGAGAGCATTTTGCTTCACCCCAAGAATCTGGGCTGATCACGTGTCTTGCTTTGGTCCAGCAGAATTCTGTGGTGGAAGTAACAGTGTTCCCCTTGGAAGCCTGCAAGCTTGTGTTCACTCTATAACTCTGCCATTGCCATTGCCAGTGAACAGGGAGATGTCATTATAGTTGTTCCTGCTAAGGTCATCTGAGATCACCCAGCCCTTAACAGTCTACCAGTGATGCAGATTCATAAACCTACTAGCTCAGAGCAGTCAAGTCAGGTCCAGATGACAAACAGACTAACAGGCAATAAAGATCAGTATGATAGCTAATCTTGACTGTCAACTTAATTGACTTGAGAAATGTGTAGGAGATTAGGAAAGAAGACTTCTGGATGTGCGTAGCTGGGTCATGGAGGAGTGTCCTAGCGCCTTTCTGGTAATTTCCTCCTGTGCTCTGCTTTCTGGTCACTATAAAGTGAGCAATTTTGCTCCACAATGTCCACCTACCATGATGTCCCTGCCTCGGAGCCGGCTTACCATGAACTGCACCCTCTGAAATGAGCCAGGTTCAGCCTCTTCTCCTTTAGGGTTTTTTTAAAATATTTTTTTTAATTTTAAAAGGGAGTAAAATTAAACACAACAAAACAGAACAGAATGGAATATAAGAAAGCACAAACTTCAAAGCTAGACAACCAGAGATCATCACTATCTGTCATATTGTCTCTTGTTTTCTTCCAAATGGTTGTCCATATCTTTGCATACGGGGAGCTCATACTAAATAACATAGCCAATCTTTTCACAAGATGTGTAGTTCACTGGCTCCCACTTGCTAAGGGGTGGGAGGGGGGACACAGGACAGGGGACAGGATGGCATGAGATGTTCGATTCTCAGCCCATGCACCGGCAGGCTTACCGCCCCCTGGAGAGGGCACCCTGAGTCAACCACACGGTGCAGGTCCCGATGCGCCAGGGTCTCTCTCCTTTGGGTGGTCGAAAGTCTGCCACACTCTCAGCCTCCTCCAGAGAGGGGAGGAGCTCCTTGTTCTCCTGGCACCCTGAGTCAACCGCATGGTGCAGGTCCTGAGGCGCCAGGGTCTCTCCCCTGCAGGCCCCCTAAAGTCTGCCATACTCACCTGCTATTTCTTTCTGATGAATTGACCATTCCATTTCCAAAGTTCTGAAATGGCTGACCACAGAAAGAATTCTCTTTAGGCTCTTGTTTCAAACCAGCAGCTACAGCGATATGCTGGCCTTGCTTCAGGGCCACTCTCCTTTAGGTTTTAAGTCTCAAGTAAGTATTTTGTCCTAGCAAGGGAACAGCCGACAGTTATAGTTGGTTCAGTTTGAAGGGCTTATGCTATACATGATTGCTGTGATAATGGATATTTGATGCAAGTATCTTGGACAGAATTCACATTGTAGATCTAAAGCAGATAGGGAATAGAAGCCAGAAAGCATACATACAGTTGGTAGGAAAACCACATGACAAGACCAGAAGAATTAGGAGGAATGTCATTGGGCAGAAGGAGAAATAAGACTCTGCCAAAGAGTTATCAGGAGGTTGGAGGTGATCTACTACATGGCAGCACTGCTGAAGTCTACACATAAACCATCCCAGCACTAGGAAAGTGTGGAGAGAATGTCCCTTTGTAGATGATTTGTACATAGCGGGGTTATTGAGTTGGACATGGACAAAGCTATAAAGGGTGAGAGACCGAAACCAGATTATAGTTTGTTAAGAAGGGAGGGAGAGGAGTCAAGTCAAAGTTAATAAGATTTCTTATGCATCGAGAGGGCAGATCTAAGTAAGAGGCCTGCAATAGGCTGGAGAATGGAACGGAGGCTTTCCTGGTAGAGGGACAGTGAGGTCAGAGAGTGATGACCTAGGAGCGAGGTGAGGACACTTGGGCTATTAGTGGCTACGCCATAACGATAAGACCATGAAGGCAACATCTGACTTGAGCCCCGTCAGCATTTGCAGATATTCATTAATTCTGCATAATTCCTCTGTGAGATTCGGTTACACATTCTAGATTGGGAGCGGTCTGAGAGCCAAAAATAACAAGGTGATCATATTGTTTTACTAATGTTACAGATGAGTAACTTTAGATATGGAGAGTTAAATAACTTGCCGGAAGTCAAACAGGAAGCCTGTTATTGAGTTGCTGAAAGACCTCGCTTCTGCAAATAAACTTCTGGTTCACTACATTTTCACCAAATGAGTTGGAAGACAGATTAAGTCCCTTTATCTATGGATCCATTGACTTAAACAAATAACTGTTATTTCTTATGCAAGATCATAAATATCAGAATATCCGTATATCTGAGGTAGTGTTTACCTTTGTAACTTCTAATTTAATTTTTTAAAACTTTTAATGCATTCTTTACCTTTTACAAAGTTTCAAAAGACTTTTTTTCAATGTGTTTTAAGATAGGGCATGCTAGCTCTGAGTCACAAAGGCCAGTTTTTCTTGATCCACACTGACTTTTTATATGAAATTGAAAACAACTTTAGGGCAGTTACTGTATTCCAGAGTGTAAGATTCTTAACTTTTTAGGGAAACCTTTTAATCTACTGGTGAGTCTAGGATGTAAAAGGTGATCACCATCTTCAGGAAATACAGTTAGTGAATTTACTCCTGAACATTACAATGCTTATTACTTTGAGGCTTAAATTTCTCTTGGAAAAAAGATCATCTTTTGGTTTTGCCAATTTCCCTCTCCTCAACTGGTCCAAGGAAAATGGACCACCCAGCAGTGTCCAGACCTCTGTAGAATGAGAGTCGATTCTGTGAAAGCAGAACCTACTAATCCAACAGTCTGACACATGGAAAGGTAGCATTTCCCCTGTTTTTATGGAAAGAGGAACCAGATTAGGAGAGTTAATGAATATTAATAACCATATGTACTCACCTATGGAGCGACACCGCACATGGGCTCTCTCGTTTCCAAGGCAAGTGGGAAATGGGGGAGTCAGCGTGGAGGGAAAGAGAGAGAAGATGCAGGCGAGGAGACAGCGGCAGGCAGACCCTGGGTAAGAGGGGAAAAGTGGAAAAAGAGGAAGGAAAAGAGAAGGTAAAAGAGAAGAAAAACAGAACGTAGAAGGCAAACGGAGTGCAAAGGAGTATAAGGCATGCGGAGACGGTGTATTGACTCTCATACCCAGAAAACCCAAGCAGGTTGCATTTCGTGAGTGGCCGCAGGAGCATCGCACACCCTTGTTGATGTGTGTCGTAAGTCCCCAGTCTACGACGAGTTCCACCCCTTGAGAATGTTCACAAGTCGTATTTGTTTGAAAGTGTGACACAGTGAGTCTTATGCACCTTTGACACGAATACACAACGTAAAGCATAAAAAGACCAAACCCACAAAAAAGGCTGTAAGCAAAGTCTTTTTGCGTTTGCAGTGACCGTGGGCTGGTGGCACGGTACAGTGCAGTACGGAACCACCGCCTCGGTGCTGCTGTGACCTGCTTGAATCTCCCAAGTTTGTAATGTAAGGCCCCTGCATCCCTGGGAAGGTTCGCAAGTGCGTTGATCACACGTCTGTACGGGGTCCACTCCTGCCACTGGGTCATTAACGCACAGGTCGTTCAATGAGGAATCGTGTGTAGTGTGCGCATCACAATATTCGGAACAAAGAAGTGGTCAAAGGGAGCTCTGACCTGATGACTTGGCTGTTTCTGCGTAACCTGCCCTGCAGTAGGGTAACTCATAACAGGACATAGAACTACACTCAGCAAAAGCCTCCGCACTGGAGAGGAAGCTGCCGTAAGGCCAGCTGCGCTGCTGCTCACTTCCTGCTGCTTGCGAGTCTGACCGGCAGGTTATACATCCCAACACTCTTCAACCAGGTGGGTCCTTAAATGAGGAATATAGGTGCCATTAGCATTAGATCAACAATTAACTTAAATTCAGGGGCTTGAAATATTCTGTGATGATACTAATTCACTTAATCCTCTCCTGCAACAGTGAAACACATCTTCCCACTTCTTTCCACAGAAGGAAACAGAGGCAGAGGAAACAGCGCCTCACCCTAGGATGCAGGTGAAGTGGCAGGAGCCCTGGCAACCACAGTGCTGCCGAATGGCAGGGAAAGGCCACTTGAGTTTGGCATTTTCATAATGACTCGGGGCCTATTATTTCCAGTTGCTGTTGTTTTATCTTCTTTCGTTGTTAGCATTTTGACCAGTTTTGCATCCTTGAAAGAGAATGAAACCCAAAAACATACCAGATGGGGGAATGAGAAGGAAAAGCAATCCAGGAGTTCCTGCCTCCCACCTCCTGTTTTGCCCTCCGGGTGCCCCTTTTTCCCACCCGAGCTCTCTTGGGCGCCTCCACAGTGCACCTTGGCCCTGGGCGCCTGGCTTTCTTGGTTGCTCTGGTTGTTTCTAAGGGTCTTTGCTTTTCCTCTCGCACCTACAGCAAGGAGCCAGCACGCTGTCCCATCTCCTTTCTAATCAGATCAGTCTTAAGGATTCCCTGAAGCCAGCAGTGTGCTCCTGGTGTGTGTTGCTGGCCAGCGGACCCCAGCCCCTGCCTCTCTCCCACCCCCTCAATCCTCGCTCTTTCAGTTCTTTATTTGCAGTCCCCAGCCCGGCTCCTGCCCCACCGTGCTCTGTGGCCTGGCCGCTCTTTTAAGTCCAGGTTGGAATCTTTCATCGAGCTGGCCCTCCCTGGAAGGCCGCCTCGTCGCCCTCCCTCCCGGCTGGGATTTATGGCCTTGTCAGGGCTTCCCGCCGCGGCCCCTGACAGCCCATGACTTTCTAACATCAGATTCATGGCCGTTCCTCAGGTCCTTTAAGATTTTAATGCTAAGTCTATAAATTTAGTTTCCTTTCTGCTCTAACCTTTCTGCAGACCTTCCCATTGTCTGATAGGATGTCCTGAGGTGCTGATTTGCAGCCCCATTTCTGCACTTTTGGGGCCGTTAGAGGAGGAGGGGGTGGGTCAGAAGGATAGAGAGAAAATGGAGAAACGGTCGATGAATTTAGATTTCCATCAGCTCCAACAATTCTTCCACGTCTGATAGGGATTGACATTTTTCCTTCAAAGCTGTGATTTGCTGAGGACTGGTGGTGGCTTTTCATTAAAATAGCATGTGCGAGTTGTAAAAAAAGAAAAAAGAAAAAGAAGGAGGGAGTCTTGGCAAGCAGATATTCAACCTCCCTTAATAAATGCATCTGAGCTTACATTTTTCCTGTGCGATGTGGCGGCCGGGAATTCTCCATTCCCAGCGCACAGGGCACTGCTTAAATCACTCTGACTTTTCTCCTGGGCAGACTTGTGTGAAGAAACTTTTCACACCTTAAGATAATAAAGCCCCCAGTCTGGAGGGGTGGAACTGGCAAGGGGCCTGACATTTCAGGGGAGAAGAGGGGGCCGATGCAGAGACACAGAGGGCTGGCCAGCTCGGGACGCCCAAGGAGAGCTTCAGAAGTGTGACTTCTGAGTTCTGCAGGTCTTTGCTTGGCTTTTGACATTTCCTCTCCTTTGGTCTGAGGCTGTCGTGACAGGCGGGCGGTTGGTGAGAGCAGAGGCAGAGGAAGACAAGGACTTTGTGTCCAATCACTCTGAGCTCCCTCAGTTTACGGCAGGTGAGTGTCAATGTCTGAGGAGCAGGCCATTAACGCTGAGCCGTCACATGCGGGGCGTCTTGCTTCCTCAGGCCAGACTGGAGCGGGTCAGGGCTTTTGTCACTTAATGTCGTTTGTCTCGAAGCACTCGCTCCGTTTTCTGGTTTGGATTCCAGGACTCAAAGTGTTGGGTCACGGATGCTTCACACACTGTTCTTCAGGTGCGTGTGGCAGCCTTCTGGTTTATTTTTAAGCTGATCGTGGTTCTTGCTGAGCTGTCCGTACTTCTCTAGCTGTTGCTGTTTCTAATGTCCTCGAACCTCCTCCAGGGCTCCCCTGGTTCACCAAACCCCACCAAGGAGTGACCTGTACTTTTCAAAGGCCTACTTTGGAAGTTCTGAGGCGGCTCAGTAGGGGAGGTGGCAGAGGCTGGCCAAGCATCCATTCGTCACTTCCCTCCGAGTGCATGGCTGGGCCGTCCCCTCCCGGCTCCTCTGCTGGTATGCAGTTTGTAGTGCGGTCACCGAGTTCCGCCAGGGGAGTGTGGACGTGACACATGCTTCTTCCACACCTGACCTCTGAAATTCCTACCCAGTTTTCCGTGTCCTCTTCCTTCTCTTCGCTGTTGGTTTAAAAATCTGCCATGTAATACAGTACGGAGATCTAAAGCATCAAAATATGTACTATCTGATACCAAGGACCATGTAATTTCCTAGAAACCCATCCTCACCTGATAGACATTCGAAAAGCCCAGCCAACCCCCTGAACACTCGTTTTGATCGGTGTTTCCTATACTGCACTAAGAGTTACCTTGGGGGAATTTGGGTCATGCGAGCGGATAGTACAGATGCGAAGGAGGAAAGAGGAAAGAGGCTGTCTGTCGTGGTCCCCTCTCATCCAATCCATGGCCAGGCTTCTGCCGTCACCATGAGGAGAATGCGCCCTGCATGGGCCCAGGCTCGGAGGGTGCCAGCCTGGGCCACCTCATCCCGAGCCAATCCAGTGATGCTGTGATGAGGAGACACGGCTTTAAAGAAAGGCCATTGAGCATTTTTTCTTCCATTGAGATAGAATTTACATTTAAATTTCCGTAAAATTCAGCATTGAAACTGCCTAGTTCAGTGACATTTAGTGCATTCATGATGGTGGGAACCACGACTGCTGTCCAGGCCCGGAGCACCCTCACCCCCAGACACCCCTCACACTGATGCGGTCCCTCGCCTCGTCTGGTCTCCTCCAGCCCCACGGGACCCTGGGTTTCTTTCTGCCACTGCAGATTTTCTGGTTCCTGGTGTGTCATAGAGATGATGGGACCATTGAGCCTGAGTTCTTTGTGTGTCAGTAGCCCAGTGGCTTTGGGTTTACCATGTTGGGGCAGGCGGTACCGCCCTCCTTTTATGGCTGAAACATGTCCTGTTACCTGGCTTTCTCATGTGTCATCATCCAGTTGATGGATCTACGGGGGTTTCCCTCCCTTTGGCTATTGTGAGCCATGCTCCTTTGAATATTTTTGGACAGCTGTTTCTCCACATATTTGGGGTGTGTACCTTGGAGTGGAATACAGCGATCCTGTATTTTTGTGGAGCTGACAAACTTTCTGTAGTTACTGCTCCATGGACTCCAGTGTCTCTATATCCTTACTAACACTTATATTTTCTTTCTTTCTTTTTTTCTTTTTTTTGTCTTACTTTAGAAAAAAATTGTAGTCATCTTAGTGGGTGTGAAGTGATTTCAATTTGTGTTTTCCTAAAGACTAATGATATAGAAAATGTTTTTCCATGTGTTTGTTGGCCATTTGTGTATCTTCTTTGGAGAAATGTTGACTCAGGTCACTTGCCTCTCTTCCTTCCTTCTTCCTTCTTCCTTCTTCCTTCCTTCCTCCTCCTCCTTCCTCTTCCTCCTCTTCCTCCTCCTCCTCCTCCTCCTCTTCTTCTTCTTTTTCTTTTCTTTTCTTTTCTTTTCTTTTCTTTTCTTTCTTTCTTTCTTTCTTTCTTTCTTTCTTTCTTTCTTTCTTTCCTTCCTTCCTTCCTTCCTTCCTTCCTTCCTTCCTTCCTTCCTTTTTAGGCAGGCAGGGTTTCACTATACAGTTAAGGCTGGCCTTGAACTCACAGTGTTCCTCCTGTCTCAGCCTCCCAAGTGCTAGGATTACAGGTGTTCTCTTCCACACCTGGGATCTTCCTCCCTTTTTTCTTGCTTTTTGTTTCTTCTGCATCTCCTTTTTCCCCCCTGTGGTACTAGGGATTGAACTCGGGGCCTTTGCCTGAGCTATATCCCCAGCCCTGGATAGTCTTTATTTTGAGATGGGGTCCTGTTAAGTCACTAAATTGCTCAGGCTGGGCTTGAACTTGCAGTTATCCTGCCTCAGCTTCCCAGAGTGTGAGAACTGCAGGCCACTATGCCTGTCTTTCATTTGCCATTCTGCCTTTTAGGACTAAGATCTTTTTCACTGTTCAGCTGAAAGGGCTCTTTCCATATTTGGACTCCTAGGCCTTTATCAGATATTTAATTTACAAATGTCCTGTCACTTGGTGGGTCACTGTTTTAATGCTGTGTTTTAAAGGAATTTTGTCATTAGTCCATGTTTGCAGACCCTAGCAATGATGTTCACAGCAGGGAATTGGCATATGTAACGAGCACATCTTCTCTGTTCCATCCTCTACCTGTCCTGTCCTTCCCAGGCCCTTCCGGCTCTTGGTCCCCTTCCCATCTGTAAATGCTCTATTTACACAGTCTTTTGATATTTTGCTGAGTTCCAGTTGACCTTCTTTCCTTTGTTGCTTACACTTTTGTTGTCAGAGCTGAGAGTGCAATGCCAGACCAAGGTCGTGAAGATTCACTTCTGTGTTTTCTGTAACAGTTTTATGATTTCGGGTCTTCCATGTAGTCCTTTGCTCCACTTTGAGTTAATTTTGTGTATGGCATGAAGCAAGGTTGTGACAGCCAATGGACACAAAGCACATCATTTCTGCTTCACATTTCCTGTGTCTCACTGCTGCCGTTTGCCAGCTCCGGGATGCAGCGCTGAGCCAGCTTTGTCCCGAAGCAGTAGGGTGTGTCTGTGTTTAGAACCGCCCCCCACCCTTCCTGATACAGGTCATCGACTGGAGTCTGAGGACAGCTGACTCCCCGCTGGACACAGCCGACCTGTAGGAATCCTAAGAGAAGTAAGCCTGTTCAAACCCTCCACGGTCGCTTTTCCAATCGTAACACCAATCAGGCTAGCAGAAGCAGCTCCCCGACCCTGAAGCTCCGTTTGTGGCCTTGTCTCTGGCTGCTGCTTTCCTTCCTTCCCCACGTGCAGCTCGCCCCAGGGCCCAGGACAGAGCAGAGGGGGCGGTGGCAGCCTCCTGAGTAAACTGGCGGCAAGCTGAAGCCTCCCTGTGCGGCAGGAAGGCAGGGCGTGGCTGGCTGCTTGGGGGGGTAAGTGTGACCACATGCGCCATGACGTGCTCGCCAAGTGATTCCCGGCTCTGTGTATGGAGTTGTCACAGGCTCCTGAGGTGTGTGAAGGACATGAAAGGACACAGATGCCACCAAGGGCCAGCTGTGGCTTTCCTCACTGTAACCTGCCCTGGTTCCTCCAGGGTCTACTTTTATTCTGGGTTTTGCTTTTATTTTTCCTCTTTTACTTGGCCCAGGTTCTCTCTGGAAACCAGTGCCTCCTTTACCCTTCACCTTTACTTTGTCAAGTAAACTTTGTCACCACTTTTGGGTTGTTTTGCTCAAGATGGAAAAGAACCTGGAAAACACCTCTAAGGGGAGACTCCAGCCCTCTACCTACCCAGTAAGCCCGGGCTTCCTGACCCAGGGCCAGATGGAGTCCACGTATTTCTTTACCATCTGCTCAGGGAGATGAGAATCAGCCCTCTCAACAGGGATGGTGTGAGCCTTTCAATAATTGATATTTCAAGATCTTAGCACGGTGCCTGGCACAGAGTGACCCCCTATAAGTGTTTGCTAATTAAATTCTGTCTGTCTGTCTGTCTGTCTGTCTTGCCTGCGATCACGCTACTCTGGAAGGAGAATTGAAAGTCGGAGACCAGCCCGGTAACCTAGTGACTTAGTATGACCTTGTCTGGAAATATAAAATAAAAAAGGAGGTGTGCTGTAGTTCAGTGATAAGACCCTGGGTTCAATCCCCAGCTCTGGAAGGGGAAAAGGAAGGAAAGAAGGGGGAGGGAGGGAGGAAAGAAATCTTGTTGTACAGAGCGATATGGGAGTTGAGGGATGGCTTGACCCAAGCCTCATTTCCCGACTTTTCCATGTCTAAACCTCATCTGTTGCTGTCGTGATTCTGCATCTCGAGCAGTTGGAGATGGTTCTTTTTCTTAGGGCCTCTAGTGGACCCCTCTGGACTTGAGTTTGGAAGGTCCCTGAGGCCAGGGATTGGTGTATAATGAGCCCTGTGTGTCTCATCCCAGACCTTCACTCCCTCCTCTGCCTGAACGTGACATGGTCTCGATGGCAGATTCCTGTCCCCAAGCCTTTCGCCAGTGCAGGGTGAGCCCGAAGCTAGTGCCCAAGTCACAGCTGAGGCTTGGCTTGTGGCACTGTTGGAGCCCTGCATGCAGGAAGCAGATGCCCTGGGGACCATTTACCTGAGGTTAAAAAGCTAGGAACATTTTCTTCAGAGGTAGAATTTAGTCACTAGTCTCTCCCCACTGCATTTATCATGTGATCTGTTTAGAGAACTACATGGGGGGAAAACAAATGTTTCCTCCCTACTTTTTCATCTGCCTTTTTTGGAATTGTCATAATTTAGTCAGCTGCTTCACTTTCCTGTTCCAGCCCTGGTGTTTGAGGACAGCACTGCTGATTTACAGTGGGAGAGCCTTTCCCCATGTAAAGGATTAGCTATTTTCACTTTTAATAGATTTTTGTTGCAGTGTGTTTATGTATTTTTAGATGGATTGAGAAGTCTTCTGACCTCTAATATCCTATTACACAAGGCTATTTGTGAATCATATTAAATGTCTGAATTGAAATGCAAGATAGCAAAGAACTGAGAAGTTATAATATTGAGTCTGTGACCCAAGATTTTTCTTAATTTATACAGTCTCCTGTCTCGGAAGGAATATACACATGTGAGTCCAGTGGTGTGGCACGGCAGACTGCAATGGGCTCAGTGAGGCGGGAGCAGCCCTGCAGGCTCAGCCTTCCCAGCAGCCTCAGTGGCGGCAGCAGCAGCAGCATTCTACCAGGGGGAGGGGCGAGGCCTAGGGGACTGGAAGGACCCTCAGGGTGTGGCACACCAGGCTGGAGTTCAACCTCAGAGCACTGGCAGGTGAGTTCACTCCTCAGGGAGCAGAAGACCAGGTTTTCTTCTTTTTTGCTTGAAACAAAGGTGAGTATCTATAATCTGCCTATCATCTGTTATCTATCTATCTGTCTGTTGTCTATCATCTATCTATATGTCATCTATCATCTAACTATCTATGATCTGTTATGTATCTATATATTTGTCTATCCATATATCTGTCATCTAGTATCTATCATCTGTTATTTATCATTTATCAGTCTATCCAGTTATCATCTATCCAGCTGTCATCCATCTTTTATCATCTGACCTACCTATTTTCTCTCTTTTTACCTTTCTTCCCCTTTCTTTCTCTCATCTGTTTTGAATAGATAATTAAGAGTTTTATAGTAAACATTTTCTCTCCAATCCTTCCTATCTCACCCATCAGCTTTATTCTCTATGCTCTGCCATGGCAATCACTGTTCTTAGCCCCCATTATATTTTTCCAGAGTTTCTTAATGTAAAACAAATGAAGGTATGCCTGCCCCTCAGTATCTTTGGGGGGAGGGTAGTTCTAGGGCCTGTGAGGATACCAAAACCTGTGCTCAAGTATTGCAATGGCAAGCAGAAACATCAAAACAACACCCAGGATTTGGAGGCAGATTTATTTACATGGATGAGCACTGATCCAGACCATTCCCAGAATATCAGACCCTGATCTCTGGTGGTCTAGGGCTTAGATGAGATAAGCAGGAAGGAAGTATGGAGGCAGAATGGCTTGTCAGTTGGGGATTGGTTCTTACAATATGCATCAACTGTGCATCATGGTGGCCAGCTGTTTCCAGAAGACAGAAGCAACCAGAACTGCAACAGCAACTGTTATCTGGGAAACTATGAAACCAAATTATACTGACCAGGGAGGCCATTTTCTGTTACATTTCTTCCCTTTTAGTTTCCCTGGCAAATCTTTGCTGGGCAAATTACGTGTGATCTTCTGAGACAAGGCTCAGCTAGAAGCAGTAACATTAGGGTTGTCAGTGATCCTAGGATGGGCCCTAGCCAAGCTCCCCAAGATTGTCTTATTGCAGTTTTTCCCTACTTTTTAGAAAGACATGTAACTTAGGCATGTTTGTTCTGTAACATTACTCTGGCAAAGTAATGGAGTGAGGGAGTTAATCTGATCTAGGAGAGTGTCCAGTGTGCTTTGGATGCCCATCAAATCTTGGTCAAGGGTTTGGTTGATTGTTCTATTCTCTTGGGGCAACCATCAGTAGAGTTTAAGGCAAAAAAACCCCCAAAAACAACAACAACAAAAAAAACCCCAAACACACAAAAAGCACAGCTAGCAGGGGGCAGGGAGCACAGCCTCGGATGAGAAGCCTGAAAAGACACAGAGATCAAGGGGAGCAGGTGTGGAGAAATCCTGTGAACAATGTCCCCAAGCTTCAGTCATGCGTGGACTGGTCAGCATCCAGAGTGACCATACAGGTCTTTGAGTGCATTATCTCTTCAGAGTGAGCCTCAGGAGCTGTCCAGGTAAATTTTCCAGTGGATTTAAGGCTGGATTTCTGAAGCTTGCAGAGGTAGTTAATGTGCACCTGGGTTATATGTGTGTGCAGGAATGTCTACAGAGATAGCTGGTCTTTTCACTGGTTACAAGGTGTTTCTGTAGGGTTTTGTTTTATTTCTTTGTAATCTGTGTATTTTAAATGAGGAAGGGTCATTATAATGCATGAGGTCAGGGCCAGTGACATAGATGCTTGAGATGCAGGGGTACAGGTGCCAGCACTGCAGCTTGAGCTTGCAGAACAAACGGTGGGGCCAGGCCTGGCTCTGATCTTCTGGGAATACCAAGTGAAGTTTTCTACCTGGGCCTGATGTTCAGTCAGTTGCATCTCCAGAGGGGGCTTAGGCCTCTGGACTGGATTATTTTGTGTCATTGGTGGCAGGTTTCCAAATAGCAGTTTGCCATGTAGGTCAATAGAAGTGTTTTGGCCAAGATAGTTTTGTCCAAGGTGACCACAGCATGTCTAGCCTGTAGGACTTAATTCCTAACAGAGCTACCTCTGCCTGTAAACACAGCTGAAGGTAAGCTTGTCAGCATTCTTGGTCAGAAGGACAGTGGCTGTTAGAGTGTGGTGGCAAAGTGGGGAGGCAGCTCTTAGTGACCAAGTCCAAGTATCTGCACAGATAGGCCACTGGGCACTCCCAGGAGCTGACAGTCTGAGTAAGAATCATTGTTCTTGTGAACTGAAGGACCCAGAATTTAGAGAAGCGAGCATCTCTAAGAAATTTGTGAAGTTTCTTTCTTTTAACTAGTTTCTGCCAGAAATGGCAGCAGAGCTTTTGTGTCTTTCCAGCAGGCAGCTTGAGTATCATTAATCAGAAGTGATTTTCAAAAAGAGGAAACAAGGTTTTGAACCTCTGGGAGATTGAGTCCAGGTCAGTTGGCTTTTGAGTTCAGAACTGGGGTTTTTCCATTTAAAGAAGAGGGCCTGGCTGACAGGAGACAACTGAAGGCAGAAGAAGGTAGCTTCTATTTCCAGGCAGGGGCACCAGCAGGCTGTGGGTGACAGATGACTGAGGTAATGTATACAGAGGGCATGGGGTGGCAGCTCAGAGATCTTGAATTGGCTCTACAGGGAGGAGAGGTTTTTTTTTTTAATTTCAGCAGTTTGACGTTCTATAAACATTTTGCTGTTTTGAAACCTCTGAATGTGTGGTTGAATTTCTAGTCAAGTCTCTCATGGCATGGGATGCTGTTTGGTGTAGTTGAGAGTTGCCCCAAGATGAGTTTACAGTGACAGAATTGTGGAGCTGGAAGGGACAGAGAGACAGGCTGTCTCAGAGCAGCCAAATCTGTTGTCAGAGCTTCCTGTAAATAATGGGGGGGGGGGTCCCAAAACCTTGTGGCAATTGAGAAACAGTTCAAAAAAGGTGCATGTGTTGGGAACCACAGGATGGAAGGTGGTGGCTGTGTTGTTGATCTTGCCCCGATTAACAGCCTATCCATTTGATGTGTGGCTGGATGCCTGTGTGTGCTTTTTGTGACATTTGACAGCAACAGGGGTCACAGTGAGAAGGCACGGTTGATGGCCAGGCCCAGAGGTGAGTCATTAGTCTATACCTCTGGGAGGGGAGTGCTCACAACTTCAGGGTTATGGTTATCTGTCTAGGCTGAGGT
>PVJX010007767.1:0-69178 GCA_004027295.1 Dolichotis patagonum | reverse complement strand
AAAAAAAAATCAATGATCACATTTGCTCTGTAAGTCATAGTTTGCCAACTCCTCAAATAGATTCTTTCAACAATTTTTAGAAATCTACAAGTATCTTTGTTTCTCTTTTTAATTGATACATAATATTTGTGCATATTTATGTATATGCATGTGTGGCTATTATTTCTGTAATACCTATTCAAAGTTACTTACCTTAAAAGAATGATAAAACAAAAGACAACTCAAACCTGACAGTGCAGAGACTCTAACTTCTCAAAATCATAGTCTCAAAATCACAGTGCACAGAGTCTAATGTCTCCAAATCATAACTTTTCAAAACCATCATCACAGTATTTTACAGATTATGAAGCATTTTCTCATTTATTATTTTATTTGATCCTCAAAAACTGTGAGGTGGCTTTTATTGTGCCAGTTTTATAAATAGAGAAATCAAGGCTTAATTTAATAGCTGTGAGACTCCAGTCACTCGGTTACCTTGTTACCACAATTGCTTTCTAAACCGTACACTAACCACAAAAGCCAATGCTGGAAATTCTTCTGAGAGAGCTCACCCAAAGAAGCAAATTGCATATATATCTTGCCCCTGCATTTTAGGTATGTTGTTTGTTTTCTCTTTAAGACATGAAAATTTTGTCAGCAGGATCCAGTGGTAATTAGTGAGATAAGAGAATGATCTTGTGTTCTCGTCTGTTAATGTCTGTTTTGTGCCAGAATTGTCCCCGTGGCACTGAGCCAGGAAGAATGAAGCAGCTATAAATGTCTAGGCAAAAGCCTGAGAAATAAATTCACAAGAAAGAAAATACACAATTAGAGAAATAGTGAGCTAAATTTATACATTTATTCACAAGCTCTGTGAGTTTTTGCAGTAGTGAAGAGAAATTCAAATAACCAAAGAGCAAAGAACTACTCATTTTTCTTCAAAGAAAGATAGATACCTGCAAGAGTGCTAAAACACAGTGAAAGAAAGAGGATGAAGGTAGTATTATTCTGTAAGCCACAAAGACCATTTTTCTGACGTTGATCCCAGCCATTTTTGTGTGTCTGCACTTTCTGTCAAGCTCTGAAGCAGATAGAAAGCAAGGGGACACACCTCTTACACTTTGGTACCTGTTTTGTGAGGCTCGCAATCTCCACCTTCACAGGTAAGGAACTCTCCAATTCACACATGCTAAGAGTCATATTGGTCTGCAGGCCATGTTATGTATTTCCCTCTTCCTCCCTGCTATTCCCTAGCACCTCAGCCAGGCCCTTAAGAAGTCCTCACAAATACATTCCCCACAGTTTCCAAATTCAGCTCTCTAGACAACAGCAACATGGATATTCCAAAGTTGTCTTTTCTTGAATACATAGGCAAGTGAGTTTGTATTTCATGCAGATGGCTGCTTTGATGCCACACTTCAGCTATGCTGCATAGCTCGGTTTTCAAAGTGCTTGCACTGTAATGGGCAAAGACAGTCCTGTGTCTTGGAGAAAGAACAAGCCTCAGAGACAGCCAAAATCACTCACCAGAATGCAGGAAGGAGCTGCTTTGATTTTCCTTGGAAATCCAATTCTGAAAATGTTTACTGAATCTTGCTACCTGAGCAACTTGTGGCCAGTGATGAGTTAATCCACAAGATGAGTAGAGCCTACTGGAAGAAGGGCAAATTGCAGAAAGTTGGCAATCAATCTCTAGATGGTAAGCAGCAGTGCACAGTGGAATTTACTGTTCAGCTGCGTCCTCCAAGTTATGAAACCTCAGCAAGCGAATTCAGCTGTCAAGACTGCATCTTCTCTATTGTGAAGGGGGAAAGACAAGGGAGGCTATGATGTTTGTGCACAGATGAAAGGAGAATGACTTTTCTGAACTGTCAAGTGGTATCCAAGTGTCAGGAGCCATTTCACAGTTATACATCTTGCCCCACTAAGGATTGCTAGGGATGTCAGAAATGATTCTTATGCTGGTTTACCAATACCACCTCTGAGCACACTGAATACTAACTGTACTTCAACAGCAGAAGTGTGAATACCTGGCAAGTAGCCAAGCTACCTCTATGGAATAGGGCTTAAGGAAGGCGACACAGGAAAAAGAAGTTGTATCTATCATTTTAAGATGCTTCACTGTACTCAAAAATAGAGCTAAAGTTTCAAAATTTGATGAGAAACATGTAATCAATTACCCTGCACAAGATTGTATATTCTTCATGTAAAGCATGTATTATTTCTGTCTTATCTTAACTGGTCCTAAAATAGCTGATTCAAAATAAAGGAAACTATTTATATGGGAAAGAATTTACAAAGATTCTTTCCTGGCCATTATTGTACAGAAAATGTAACATACAGTATATTGCTATTAGAATGAACAATGTGCAAGTGCCTTTTTAAAATAGGTCAGACACTGTCAAATATCAGCAATTTTATATGATTCAACCTGAGCAGAGATTGAACTAGAATGGTACAACTGACCTTGTCAGTCAGGAATTTAGTCTAATACTTGTTAAAATGTGTCCCACATAAGCTACTTCTTATCCCAGCTTTTGTTCCAATTCATTGTGTTTGCTTAAATAAAATACCTTTTAAATGATTTATAATCTCATACATTCAAGATACAGCATTTTTTATTTTTTTAAGATACAGCATTTTACAGGAACTAATAGAGTCTCTACCATGTAAATAAAATTTGAAGAAGAGTTACTCTTAAAGAGAAATTTCTCATCTTAAAGTCCTCTACCCTTTAAATGATGGAACTCAACCCCTGTATTGGTGAGGGTTCTCCAGAGAAATTGAACCACTGGGAGATACAAAGAGAGGTTTATTTTAGGGAACTGGCTCAAGATATTATTGATGTTAGCAAGTCCAAAATCCACAAGGAACATCAGAGTGTAGACCCAGGAAAGAATCCATGCTGCAGGAAAAGTCCAAACGCTATCTGAGGGCAGAATGCTCTCTTGCTTGGGGAAGGTCTTCTTTTGTTCTGTTAAGGATTTCAATGGACTGCATGAGGCCCTCTCATGTTATTCAGGGTAATTTGCTTTACTTGAAGTCCTTCAGTGTAAATGTTAATCTCATCCAAAAGCTGGTCTCAAAGGGGATCATCACAGAAACATCTACAATGTCTGACTAAATATACGGATACCATGGTTCAGCCAAATTGATTATTAAATTGATCATTACAACCTTGGGCAGAATATATTTTACACTGGGTACAAATATAAACAAAAGGTACACTACTTTCTTATCACTATATTAACTGTATCATAACTATATCATCATACTGCTTTTCCAATGAGTCCTTATATCACAAGTTGCTTCCCTCAAACTCTTAAGACACAGAGGGCATGAAAACCATAGTAGAATAGACTCCTTTTCTGGGACTGTTTTTGAAGAAGGCTCTGTTCCATCTCTCCAAAACCACACTGCAAAGGGGTTTATCTTCAGAATTCAAATCCAGCTTTGAGGATTTTATCAACCATCTTGAGATAAATTTTTCTTACATAACTGAGGTACTGATACCCCGAAAAATCAGCACAGCCTCTTCCAGTCAAAAATCAATGGAGATCTTGCTCAGTGGAACTATCCAGGCAAGGAAAAAATGATAAGAGCTAGGAAACACTGAAATATTTTTAAATCTATTGATCACTTTTCCCCACATAGTTCTAAACTTATTCCCTTAGATTTCATCTGCTTTCATTTTCTTGATCTTTCAAGAAAGAGCCCACTGAGAGATAAGTAATAACAGTAACTGGGAAACTCTCACTGTGAAGTACACCTGCCACTCACCCAGGAATTCACAAGAGCTCAGTCTCCAGGGCACAGGCTCCAGCAGCAGGGGCCAAGCCTTCCGGGAGTGGAGAGCAGGATAGTGATAAAGGCAAAATTACCCTTCTAGCAATTTCCCGCTTTGAGGATTTAAGTCTGTGCTTAATCCCATTGGAACGTGGTTTTTTCCTGTTGGCTTTTTAAAATTAAATTTGTCAAATACAATTCACCTAATCTTCTATGGGGTATTCTTATTAGGGTATTACCACATAAAAATATATTATTATTATAAGACTATTACAAGGGCTAATGCACAGAAATATAGAGAAATTATCATCACTTATAGATCCATGGAGAAGCAGTATAGCACAATGGAGAAAGAGGCCTAATAAATTTGATTTCAAAAACCATGAGGCAAGTTCAGAAAGGTATTTATGTTCACCTTCATCCCAGCAACCAAAGTTTCCGAGATTTCTGGTCAGATCTCATTGTTTTCTGTCTCCCAGAGTGAGAAGGTGGGGTAAACAGAGTGCGCCTTCTCTCAGCACCCAGGAGACAGCCAAGAGGCACAGGAAGACAAGGAAGAAGTGTCCCACAAGCTTACTCTAGGAGGTCTTTGTGACATTATATATATCATATTCACGTACTACATTAGAATATTAGCCTAATAATAGTCTTATCTTAAACCTTATATTTTACTCTTTCAACAGATAATAAGGTTTTTCCCCTCAAGATTCATTTCTTTTGTGTCTTCTATATCTCTGATAGCAATTTCTACAATGTTAGGCCCATGGCATATGCAATTTTTTTTCTGGGTTAAGCCTATTGAAAGGAAAGGGAAGAAGAACGAAAAACTTTTTAATTCAGTGTATTATGTGGTTTCACTAAAGCAGAAAAGCAAATGAAGTACATTCTCTGTTATTTCCTAAAGATCTCAATGTATATCTCAGACATCATAACTGTCTGAGCCTGAGAATATAAGGCCCATTTCAAATATCAGGATACAACAGAACAAAGATAGGAATCAAGAATTCCACAGAAAAGTTGAAAAGTACACCATGTGATTGCTATTTCCTTTCTCTTTTGATGATTCCCTGAAAAGATCTAACTGGTACATAACATGTCATTCCCAATACAATCCTCAAACTCCTCTACTCCTCCCCTTGCCCATAGCTGATTCACTAGGGAAGACACCTGATTCAAGCCACACCAATCAACTTTGGAACAAGGATAATCTCTGTATGGCAGAGCTCTAATTAGCTCTGGGGCTAACACTCCACAATGCAGCAAGTATCCCACTGTATGTATTAGGGGAGCAAAATGAAGCTGGTCAGGGAGAAGGAAGCTACTGAGAAGAAACAAAAGAAGAACAGAAAGACCCTGTGCCTATGCCTGGTCCCTTTTGGGGGGGGGGGTCAGTCTACCTGTCTGATTTTGGGATCTATTCCCATATTCTTACAAATAAATTACCTTTACAGTCTAGGCTATTCCAATATCTGTTACTTGCAAGCAAGAGTTCAAGTTAATACTGTAAGAACTGATTCAGCTGAGGGTAGGGAGGGTGAGAAGGAAACATAATCTGGTATCTTTCTGGACATATACATTCATGATAAAAATTGCTTTTTTCCAGTGGAGTTTTCTGAGTTGATTTAGGCATCTGATATTTCAGTTACCCATATATTCCCCCATCATTGTCATCTTCTGGATTCTGAGAGCTGAAATACAGTAACCCTGAAGTGTGAAAAATTCTGTGCAGAATGTTCTTTCTCCAACAGCCTACCAGATGCTCAGCTGCCCTCTGAGACTGTGCTGCTTTTACATAGTCCATAAAAAGATATTCATTACCACCGGTGGGATCCCATATACTCGAGAAGAGCCATACATCATGAATATGTAAGAGGAAAACTAGCATAGAAAAACTACCCTCCCATGCCTGCTAACTTTTAAAATTTATTTTTATTCTCATTCTCATTGTCTTTATTAATCTTTTCCAGTGCCTATCAAGAATTTTCATTGGTCTATTATCCATTTCCACAGCTTCGATACAAGTTCATTTTCATTGGTCTATCATCCTCCTAGCTCTTCCTTGCTGTTTCCTCAGCACCAATACAAATTGCTATGATACTGTATTCTTAAGCACACTACCTTGTATACATTTTTCCTGCTCTATCTCCCACAGCAAGCTACTCATTGGAAAAGATTGTGCCTTCTTGGAGTTTTAGTATCTCACACATTGACTAGAAACAAATATTGGGTGAATGAGCATGTGTAGAAGTGAGTCAATGAATGAATGAATGACATAGTACCACCCAGCATTTCTGATTTCCAATCATATATTTTAGTGCATTTGCCCTTGCTCTTTTGATGGAGTAAGTGACCAGCATGCTTTCCGTTGAACTCCAATAATTATAACCCCTTTTCATTTAAACATTCTATTGTTATAATTTTCTTAAGAGAATGTGATACTCTTTTATTGTGTCAACCTGGCCTGGCTACTATTCCTGTCATTCAGTCAAGCTTTAATCTAACTGTTGTTGAGAATTCATTTTTCAGTAGTGATAAAAATTTATAGCAGGAGAGCTAGCAACACTCATCAGCCACTAGGAAGCTACTGGCCAGGATTTGGAGATACTCAAAATGGGGACAAAAGAAAAACTTAGGCATGAGTAGATGACTTAAAAAAAAACACCAATCAATTTTCAGTATTAGAAGGTATTCAGTATTAGAGAAAAAACAGGGCCTCTCCTGAGCCCTAGTACTGCTTATAGCTTAGGTTCAGTGAATACTCCACTGTGGAAAGGTATCTAAAGTTCATAACTAGTAGACTTTAAGTAAGGGAGATTGTCCAAGATAACCTGGGTTGGTCAGGTTCAATCTGTTGAGAGGCTTTAAGAGCAGAGCTGAGGTCATGATGAAGAAGAAACCCCACCTGTGGTAACAAGTTCAACTCATGCTTGAGAATTCCAGTCTCCCTTTCCCGACCACCTGCCCTTTGGCTTTTGGATTTGACTAGCCAGCCCAACACCTACATACCCAATTTCCTGCAACAAATCTCTTAATGCACAGCCCTGGCTGCTTCTGCTTCCTTGGGTTAACCCTGACTAACACAGACACTGACAACAGATTATGCATAAAATAAATCCTTCCGTTGGCTTCCATGTCTCATATCCCTCATACATTCATTTTCCACCCTTTTTAATCAATGGTTTTAGGAACGGCAACATTAGCTGAAAGTAACATCAAGATCTTTCATCATATCCTATCAGCCCTACGGGTTTTTCCTTCATCTTCAAGAAAGATAATCATAATTTATTGAATGAAAGAAAATTATAGCCTCAATTCAAATATACTCTCTATTCACCTCTTCCTTTGGAATGTCTTGGAATTTTCCTTCATGTTTTTTCCCATCATGTGTGTGATAATATAAAACTGTGACATGCTCTTTGCTGACCTAGCCAATCTCTTTAGTAAGCCCTGCAGGTAAAAACTAAAAAACTACTGTGGGCAAAACCTCAGTAATGCTTACATAGCCTCTTGTTTCTAACATTTAGTTTTTATGTTTCCATACAGTCCTGACCTCCATTACCGTCCCCCTCCAATCATCTGTCCAGCAGGATAGTAAATCCATAAACTCAGGATCTAACCATTATGGTTTAGATCTAAAATGTCTCCCCTAAAGCGTTCAGTGGTGGGGCTTTTTGAAAATAACTGGATAACTGGATTGTGGGGGTTCTATGCTTATCTTTGGACTAATCCATTGATGAATTCATATCTAAATTTGCTATTTAGTGAAGACAGGTCACAGGGGATATAGCCTGGAAGAGTATATTTTTGTCTCCTCCTCTTTCTCTCTACTCTCTGGTTGCCATAAATTGAGCAGTTTTCTTCAACTATGACCGCCTAGGAGCCAGCTAACTATGGACTGAATCTCCAAAACCATGAGTCAAATTAAATCTCTCCTCTTTTCAGTTGTGGGTGCCAGGTATTTGGTCCTAGTGACAGCAAAGCTGAGGAATACAATGACCTCCTTCAAAATATAACTGTACTGGTTGGGGATTTAGCTCAGCAGCGTAAGCACCTGCCTGGCAAGTGCAAGGTCATGAGTTCGATCCCTGGTACCAAAAAAACAAAAACAAAATGTAATTGTACTGCTCACTTCTCATCCACAGTTGTTGCCATTAAATATTTTATTTCCTCACTGTTGGGTTCCTTAGTTTTGTTTGCCTTTTCCCCATTTTTAATCACTTTTCTTGGCCATGGGTCAGTTCCACGAGAAACTTTTCTAGCTTTTTAGATTTGCTCACTTTGTCCCTTTAATTTCCTAATTTGATTACCCCTTCTCTTAATTGTTCCAATAGAATTATAATATTTTTCAAAAATGTTTGCACTCCAAGCTTTTTAGGAAAAAAGTTTTTTTTAACTTGTTGCTATAGCTGAAGTTTTTTTTTTTTTTTTTTTTTTTACTTTATGTGTCACACCTATTTCACGATTTGTGGAACATTACTACCATTAATGCCACTCTTTGCTTCATTTTCCTATTGTAAACTTATGGGAATGCTGTACTTTCATATTCTGTCCTATTTGTTTCAAGCAGTTGCCTTTACTTATCAGATGTTGGTTGTTTAACCATCATTTTTTTCTCAATATGTGAATTAAATTCTTCCCTCAAACTGTCATCTTTAAATAGCATATCCATCTTACACACCTTCTGAAGTGGAGAGATGTATTCACAAATCTTTTATTTTTTATGAACTACATCTTCAAACTCAGACCTCAGGGAAGACAACTCTCACTTATTTGCAGCTCTCCTTTCCTCTTTCATGATAGTAGCTTTTATCTTCACGTTCAGTTTGATTGTTGGAACTACAGCTACATCAAATTGCTCTTCCCTAGGACCCTACCAGCTGCGCTGTTGGTTTTCACTTTCTATGTCATTTCTGCCTACTGTAACCTACATGTATTTTCCCCCAACAACTTCATTTTATTCACTCCCATTTTTCCACCTGATTTGTCCTGAGTAAAAGTTTTCCTTCCTATCATTATATTTTCTCTTTTCCTGGGTCTCTTTCTGCTGCCTCCTTCCCAAATTGTTTCAGACAATTTGCCTACATTGTGCAGATCCAGCTTGCCTGCTTGGCTTAGTTCTAAAAATATTTTTCAAGCAACCTACTCATGAAAGCAGAACACAGGGATGGATAAAGAGGGTTTGTGAATTGAAGAGCTGAGAATCAGATAATAAAGAAAGGCCCAGAGACAATGAAGTTGTAGTACACTTCTGGCTTGGGCTAACACATGCCAATTAATATTGATTGTCAGCTTGTTTGGATTAAGAGACTCCTGGAGAGGTAACTGGATTGTGAGACCAGTAATCTCACCCAAGGATTAACCCATTGATGAGTTCCTAGCTGAGTGTGCTATTAGGAAGCGGGACCTAGTTGCAGGAAGTGGGTCAGGGGGGAGTGACTGTATACAGTCTTGTCTCCTTCTCTCAGGCTCTTCCCCTGCCCTCTGCTTCCTGGATGTCATGAGTTGAACAGCTTTCATCCACCACACCCTTCTACCATGATGCTTGTGCCTTGGACGCAGCCAACTGTGTACCAAAAACTCTGGCAGTGGGCCAAAAATAAACCTCTCCTCATCTAAGTGGGTGTCAGGTATTTTGTTCCAGTGATCAAAACAAAACAAAACAAAACACCATCCTCCAAAACCAAACAATACAACTAGCTTTTAGTGCTAACCAGTTCTAAATCATCTTTGACGTTGCCTTTAGAAAGACAGAGTTTTCTAAAATGCCATTCCCCTGCTTAAAATTCATCAGTGACGCTCTGGTCTGCAAGCTGAAATCCAGACCAGTTAAGAGTTCATTTATCATCTAATCCCTCACTTCTACTTGTGCCTCTGCTTTCATTATGCTTTCATTGTCTTGTGTCTCTGCATGTATGCCTGTGCACTCATGTGTATGTACATGGATATCTACATATGCATAGGTGGGCAGTGGGGTGAGTGAACTAAACCAGAAAGCCTTTTTAAAAAAAGTCCAAAGCTTAGTGAGACAGGTAGAAAGCATGACTGATCTGGAAATCAGGTGGCAAGATTTTGGAAAGAGAGTAAAACCACATAGGTCAAAATCAAATAGTGGGTGTTAGTAGATGCCCTGAACACTATCAGTGTTCACAGCTTCCTTCAATTTAAGAGGCTAGCAAAGGTAAAGGTTGGTATGTGCCCTTTTTACATGACTCTTCCCTGAGTAGTGGGTCTCAATCCCATACCACATTCGCCATTTGGTGTGCATGGCATGATTGGTTGAGGTAGTGAGTGGAGGCCCATCCGTCTCCCTTGAATGAGGTACTAGAAGGTCCTGCTAACCCTCTGGCATAAAAAGTGTCTTCTGTATATTCTGTGAGTTCAGCCTTCAGCTCTGAAAGCTACATGGATAGTAGAAGGGACAGAATTTCTGAGGAACAGATGTGATAGGGAGCAGGGAAAGCAGAAATACCATCACGTGTCCTGTTTTCAAATAGTTGCAGAGAGTGGTCCTCCAGATTTGTCTGGGACAGGTTGTGCATGTAAACTGAAAAAAGAAAGTTTCTTTCATTCAGATTGCCCCTTAGGTGCCAAGAATCCATAAGAATTAGCACTGAGTTGTCTCTTGGCTAGAAAGGAATGTCTTACAGAGTTTCTTAAGGAACTAGAGTAGTTTCTTACTTTCGGACGTTAAAGTTATAGTAGCATTTGGGGATGTAATATAAAGGATAGGGAGAGAAGCTGCAGGGCTTTCTGTATGGAGGGGTATTTTCCATCATTACACACAGGTATAGCAGTGTTGAGATACAGGGTGACGTGTTATATGTAGAAGGGGCCAAGATTCCATTAATACAGGTTGCGAACCATCAGTATGAGCATCAGGAGCAGAGGGAGTATAGATCTGGACAAGCAAGAGTTCGAAAAACACTTTTTCGATACATGAGGTAAATTGATACATGATATAAAATGAATAGGAGATTAGGTTTCATAATAATTATGGAGCAGGAATCTCCCTAATGAACACAGGAGGAGTAACGTTATGTGCTCTTGCTCTGCCATCCTGATGACCATGGGAGGGAGGCAGAACTGTGACAAATTGCATTGTAATGGTAGCCTCTCAGTTCTTGTGAGTAAGGGCAGATGTAGCCTCCTTTGGGGATTTTGGGTGTGTCTGGCCTAAATATGTGTGTCTCAAAGGCTAGCATGTAAGAATGGGTTTTATTCTAAATAGGGTTACCCAGGATTTTGGCTGGATGTTAAAAATTAGCTAGCTTAGTACTATAGTGCCAAGGCAGAGCCAGTATACACCTGAGCTGCCTACATATACAAATAAGTAGTAGCCAAGTCTTCCTTAGACAAGACTTTCCCACTACTGCATTTAACACGTTTGGGAGGTCATGCTCAGCTCAGTATAAATTTCAGCAAGTGATCAGAACCTGACGGCTGTCTCTAACTTCCTCTAAAACAAAAAATAAATCTGCTAAATGGCAAATTTGGCACCTGCTAAATGCAGCCAAAGATATTAGTTGCATCCTTTTATTTGTTTTTGGTGGGGTTTTTTTTTGTTTGTTTTTTTGTTTTCTTTTTTCTTTTGGGATGCAAGGTCTTGCCATGTGGTTCAGACTGACCTTGACCTGCTATAGATATCAGGCTGGCCTCATACTTGTGATCCTCCTGCCCCATTCTCTTGAGAGCTAGGATAATAGGGATGCATTGCTCTGCCTATCTGCATTACTAGAATCTTTGATCTTTGGTGCATCTTTCAGAGCATAAGGCTTCTGTCAGTCTTTAATATTCTCAGCTTGTTCACCAACAAGGTGGCTGAGCATTCAGATGTCAGACACAGAGTATATGTGAAGCTCAGTACTGGACGACCTGTTTGCTTAGCTGCTCCTTGCCCCATAGCTATTCCTGCATTGTCACAAGTGATAGACCTCTCTAAGGTAGTGCTTACAAACTTTGGGGAAATTAAACTACCTTTGGCTTTTCATTTGAGATAAAAAATCTTGTCATTGTATTGCTGGAAGCATAACTGTCAATGGAAACCATCAATAGAAACCAAAATGAGGCAGAAATTGTGTATTCTGAGGAACAGAAGGTCATCTTCCTCCTATGTAACAGTCTGAGGTAAAGGTTTCACTTGGCTGGCAGCTCTGCTTCTAGTCCAGAGTGCTGGGATGACAACAGTTCAGTAGTGGTTTCCAAAGCTGTTCTGCAACCCAGAAGGAAGCGAAGACAGTGAGAATGCTTCTTACTATCTTTGAAGGCCTGTGTCTCCCAGGTGAACGCACAGCTCCATCTAAGTGAGCAAGAGAAACCCCCCAAAGCCCAGAAGCAGCAAATATCATGTCTACTTAATTAGAAGAAATCAGTCTTACAGACTACCACTAACTGTAAGAGGATGGGAAATTTAATTTAATTTCTATCCTCATAGCCATATGTTTGTCACAATCCTACCCTTTTGAAAGAAGAGATAAATAGGTTTTGGGGGGCAATTAGTCCAGCAGTAAGAAATCCCCAAGTACACACTGGTGTCTTCCAGAATAAATTCAGATTGTATTGATGTTGATTCACTCACCTTTGGCAAAGGATCTCAAAAGAGTCACCAGGGAAGTGTTTTCTACACACATACGCTTACCTACCCGTATCTACTGACAGACTCAGTGCTTTGCTTGAGAGTACGAACCAGGGAAAACTTTCCCTGGGTGATTCTGACCTATATTTCTGCTGAGAACCACTGCATGAAAAGACAAAGGCATTGCATGAAGAGAAGAACAGCATCCATCCAGGAATTTCTAGGAATCTGGATAGTGATTTCCAATTGCTGATCTTTAAAACCAGGTGAAGTTGTTAGAAATACAGCTTCATGACTTCAGCTTTGTAAGGAACAGACAGTGACAGCACTGATGTCAACAATGTTGTCACAATTTAGAGGTACTGAAAAACAAAGCTCAACAAGGAAAGCACCACAACTCTCCAGTTCCCCAGTGGTGGAGACTTGGGATCAGGAACCATATTATGAAGAACATGAGGTTGGGTAGTGAAGTGGGGAGGACTGGTGCAAGGTGAGTGCATCGGGAAATGAATTTAAAGGTGGAAAACACAGCCTTAACTCAGTGGTTCTGTACTATGGCTTTCCCTGACAATCCTTCTGAGAGCTTCCAGGTCATCAGTGTCCACACTCATGCTAGAGCACACAGATCAGAATCTTAGGGATAAGGTGTGGGATCAGGAATCTTCAAGTTTGTTCATTCTCCTTAGGTGTTTCTAAGGCACAGCTGGAATGTATAACCTCTGTCTTCTCTTCTAACTTTAGGAGGAAAACGACTTACCACCCTATCTCCCCATTTTACCTTTCTATCCTCTGTAGCCAGCAGCACAGCCAGCTGCTGTCTCCTGTGCCCAAGTCTGTGCCCTTCCCACCAGGGCTGTTGTGGTGGATTGAAAACTGATGGTCAACTTAAACACCAGCTGAACCGAATCAGCATGGTGCTGAGTGTAGATGGTCCACCTGAGGGCTGCTGCCAGTATAAAAAAGAGACCTGGAGAGGAAAATCAGCATCGTGGGTTCTCCTAAGTATCATTGTTGTTTGGAGCTGCTGGTTCTTTTGAGAGCTGTTGGTTCTCCTGGAGGATACTGTCATGCTGGCTTCTCTTCTACAACCTTGGCTGTTATTATTGGATGAACTCAGGACTTTGTTCTAAGAACGGCTGTGGTTCATGTTGGGAGAGCTTTGGTCCTTACTTTGAGGCCCACTTTCTGGCTCTGGAGGGAAAGATGTATGCTGTTCAGTCTCCAAGAGAAGTTTGTCATGCTGGCTTCCTGATATGAACTCCGCTGTTACCATTGTTGGAGGAGCTCAGGACCTTGTTGTCACTGAGGATGACTGTGGTGCTTTTCAGGGGAGCCCTAGTCCTTACTTTGAGCACTGCTTTCTGGCGCCAGTGCAGAACCCTCAACCTACTGACACAGATCCTTTATCCTGCTGGCACAGACTTTCTGGCTTCCATCACTGACTTTTGGGCCTTCCCAGTGCAGATCCGTGACACAGGCTTTCAAGAGTCATTGTCGTGGGCTTTAGGCCTTCAGAAGGACTCGTGGGAGGCACTGTCATGAGCTCTAGGTCTTCAGCTGAACTCATGCAGGATATTGCGGAGAGGTCCAGGCCCTTAGCTGGATTCTCTAGACCTTTAGTGTGTGGACAGATTTCCTGAACTTCTTGTATTTGACTCTGGAAGACTATCATAAAATATACTGTAAATTATGTGTCCTGTATGTAATTGTTTTCCTTGCAATCCCCTGACAGCTGTGTATCCCAAGGGAGGCAACACCTCTACTCAGGTGAGTGATGGAAAGCCCAGTTGCCCAGAGGTGGCCATCTGTGGTGTGAGGACCTATCAGAAAGTGAGTCCACCTGGAAGAGACCAGGGCCAGGTGAGAAGCCAAGCCAGCAGCAGTGTAGGGAAAGAGAGTCAGGAAGTGTTGACAACTCCAGCCCCAAAGGAGGACATGTATTATAGAGGATATGAAGTCAGGAATTTCAATCTAGAAGATGAAAGAAATCACCAAAACAAATAAGTTTTGGTATTTATTTTGGTATGTCAGTTTAATTCCAAGAATCGGAAGCAGGGTTGGCAGTTGCACACTGAACTACTAGCCATGCTAGAAAGGTAGTCACAGTCATCCCTAAGCTCTCAAGTTTACCTAAGCTGCTCTCTCCACTCGAGGCAGCCCACACGCCTTTGCTCCTCACCACATCACCTTCCACAGCACATCTTTCAGACGCATTTTCCAGTTTCACTGTGGCAAATGTAAATGTTATTTCTTTTACTGGACGAAATATCCCTTAGAGACAATAGTTGCATCTTATTTACCTTTGTGTTTATGGTGCTTGGCATGTGCTAGGTATGCCACAATTATAAAGATAAAATGTGTGGTTAAAAAAACCCCCATATGTTCAATGCACAGAAGAGCAAAGAGCTGGTTGGAGAGTTGGAGAAGGCTCTAACACAGAGGTGACATGCGCATGCGGTCCTAAGGAAAAACCTTTCTGGAACAGCAGCAGGAAAAGGTGGAATGAAACATGGGTCACAGACACAGGTGTAAGAGAGCTCAGTTGACTCAGTGGCATGGTATACTAGGGTCCTTGCTCCTCCTTCTCCTTTATCCTAAGCCCCCACTGCTAGCTAGGTTTTTGGTGTGTGTCCACTTTACAGTAGTGAGCTACCATAAATTTCTATATTTCATATAGAAATACCCTCTCTCGGGGGAAGCCATGACATTCAACTACTCTCATTCTTTATCCTAAAACACATTTCATGACTGAATATTCTTAGTCAAATAATTTCCGGAGTCATATCTATATCCTGCTAATCTTTGGTTTGCCTTATACTAGATATTAAATGCTCTTAAATGAAAAATGCAGGCTGGCAGATAACCTCATTCTCACATGCCAAGTCCTAAACTTCTCTGGGAATAGAGCTGTTTAAATATCACCATTCCTCCCATAGAGTAGTACCACTATTTATTTTTAAAAACCAGTATTTTGGGAGGAAAACAGAAGAAAAAGCATTTAAGCAGCACCTCATATACAGTTCTTTGAAATCGTAGTCTTTTTGGCAAATGGTTTGAGGTCTGACTTTTAAATACTATATTAACACAGCTCTCAGTTTTTCTACAAATTCACCTAATTTTATAAGAACTATTGCTCTTTTTCATTGAATATTTCATATAATATTGTTCATCTAATTGCGTCAATAGGGATTGTACAAATTGCCCTTGTTTTTGGAATTCAAATCTTCAACCTGAAAGTGTAAAAAGTTCCTTTTATTACTTGGAACTCCCAAACTGTATACACATCACTTCTTCTATCATAAAAACAAATTCCTAAATGTCCCTTTCAGTAGAAGCAGAAATCATGGGGGTTAAAGCTGCCTACCTGATGTTTTCTGGTGTTCTGCATTTTGAACACTTTGGCACACACCTATTTGTGTGTTCTATACCCTGCAAACTAATCTAACTGTATATGACAAGAGCTGTGCACCATGTATTCGTTCTCTGAGCTGTCATTAGACACTCACCTGAGACTGCTTTGTGTCCTCATGGGGATTCACTCATCCAACTATTCATCATACAGCAGGCATTCAGTCCAGGTCTGGGCTGCATGTACTGGGTGACAGAATGACAACACTGCTGTTTCTGCTCTGGAGGAGCTCATGGTGCGAAGGGCTCATCTCAGTGTCATTCATGAAGATTAGACAGGGACAGAACATTTGAACAGTGTCTCCTCACTGCATCTTCCTGTTCTCTTCTTCCTCCTTTCATAATAACTGCTCAGCGTTTACATCTTGCCATCTGTCCCATGGACCCAACAGACCAACCATCTTCCTTTTTCTCCTCTCCCCTTCCAGATGAGGGGACATGCTAGTCCCTTCCCACAGGTGTGCCAGTGTCCTCCCCAACACTGGATATGGATTCTAAATGCTCTCATAACCACTGGCAAGACAAGGAAACAGTCAGCCCCCAGGATCCACAGGATCCAAGCTCAGGGGCCCCCAACCATGCTAGGAGACACATAGCAGGACGTGAGCAACAGGGAAGCCAAACAAAGCTTCACCCATATTTACCAGTGATCCCCATCACTCACACCACTGCCTGAGCTCTGCCACCTTTTATGTCAGCAGTCGTGTCAGATTCTCATAGAAGCACAAACTCTACTATGAAGTACATATGTGAGGGATCTAGAGTGCACAGTCCTGTGAGAATCTAAATCCCTGATTATCTGAGATAGAGCTGAGGTGGTGATGCAAATCTCACGAGTGCTGAATAGAATTTCACATTAGCAGAGGTATTTGCCTGCATGGAGACCATCATAAATCAGTTGCTTACAGATTAACATCAAAATTCTATCAAAGAAGAGCAATGACAAGTGAGCTGCATCTGGCAGTTGGCTGTAGAGTGGTAAGTGAGCTGATGTACTTCAGTAGTACAGCTGCATCTGATGGCTGGTTATAAGTCAGAATCCAACACTTCTTTTAGCTGATATGTGACCTGCCCATTATTTTACTTACCTCTTCTATGCATGCCTCCTTCCTGCACTTGTGTCACTCACAGTTTTGGTAAACTCAAAGGCAACCCTAGTCAAATTAGTTAAAAGCAAATGTCACTGGAGAGTTTCTTGAATATAGGGAAGGACCCAATGATGAGACAGACTGCCAACAAAAAGAGAACTGCATTTAAACTAAAATACCAGGAGTCTTGCTTAAATTATAGGTTCATGCAATAGGTGATTCACATTCTCCATACCCACTGAATAATATGTGGCAGCCAGCTATCCAAGCAAGCCATGAACTTTCAAAACAGCTTTGCCAGATGGCCAAGTACCCTGCATTATAAGATAAACCTTTGGAGTTTACCAAAATAAAAAAGTAAAAATGCAAAGAGCAGAAGAAAAAGTTGAAAGCCACCACTTTAACAAATGCACTAATAGCATCATTTATAGTGGCAAACCATTTCCTAACTGAAGCTAAGAAGCCCTTTATTAATAGTGAAGAGTTGGTCCTGCCTGCCGCTAAGGGCATTTTTAGTGACCTTTTAGGAGAGGCTGCAATTCAAAAGGTGAAATGTGTCCCTTTCAGCTATCGCCATAATTAGATGACCTAATAAAATAGTAGAGGGTTTTGAGGCACAATTGTTAGACAGGATTAATAAGTCACTGCAGTATGAAATCCAGGTTGATCAGTCTATTGATGTTGACACTAAGGCAACAATACTTGTTTTTGTGCCTTATGCCAGACAACCTTAACCCCTAACCACTAACCCTAACTCTGGTCTTAAGCCTATTTTTCAGAACAATGTGCATGAGGACATGTTCTGTGCCCTTTTGCTGTCAACCAAATCACAGCTGCAGAACTACTGAAGTCTTTGAATAATAACATATCAGGAAGACTAACTGGTCATTTCACATCTGTATTTACAGGGATACAGGAGCTGTCATGACTGGATGGATTTCTGGTTTTGATACTAATGTCAAAGAGGCTAATTCTGAATGTGAGTCTATGCACTGCATCACCCAGAGAGAAATGCTGGCTAGATGAAGACTGCCACCTGAACGTAACAAAGTTTTGCAGGATGTGATTACAATTATCAACTATATTGACATACATCTGTTTGCACAACTCTGAGAGGATATAGACATAAAGAATATTCATCTAATTTTATACAAAGACATGATGTGGCTTTTCTGTCCAGAGTTTTTGAGTTATTTTACAAAGTAGTCAACACTGGCAGCACATTTGCAGGACACAGAATGGGTCACAAAACTTGCTTATTCATGTGACATATTAAATTTGCTCAACAAACTCAAACTGCCACTTCAGGGGAAAGCAACTGTGTTCAAGTTTGCAGAGAAAGTGGCTACATTCAAATCCAAAGTGGAATAATGGGCGTGAGGCGTGAACACTGGAATTTTTGACATGTTTCAAATATTAGTAGAGATTTTGAAAGAGACTGAGCCTTCTTTCTCTGAGCTGATCTCTGATCACCTGTCTCAGCTTTCAAAAGAAGTTGAACATTATGGAGAAGGGACAGATCTCCGGTCCATTTGTGAGTAATCTAATTAAACCAATGTTATAGTTTGTGTCTAGATGTCCTCCCAAAGCTTCATGCAGTCATAGGTGTGGAGTTTTCAGAGGTGGTTGAATCTATAGTGTGTGATTGACTTATGGTACAATATTAGGATTAAGTCTGTGAGTATTACCGGCTCTAAATAGCCTGGATAAGGGATAGAAATAGCTGTGGTTATCCCTGTAGTTTGCCTGTTGGTTGTATTGAATGATATTTTAAATAATTTGTTGAGTTGTACCTGCCAGCAAATTTTTGAAGATTTTTCAATCTATCTTCTTAAAGAATATTAACCTCTATTCTGGTTAATATCTAGATGTCCCTTCAAAGCTTCATGTGGTCACAGGGCTTTTTTGGAGGTAGCTGAATCTAGAGTGTGTGATGCTAGGATTAAGGATTTATGATTATTAAATCAGTCCTCTGCTTAGTTTGGCATAGTTCTGGCTAGGATTAAGGGTGTAAATGTGACACCTGCCCTAGGGTGAGTAGCCTGCACACAATATAAGGGACAGAAAGAGGTTCTTCTTTCCTTTTTACCTTTTCTGTTTTCTGTCACCATGGATTCTTTGTCCTCTGAGGTGCTGCCCTGCCAAGCCACACTGCCATAGAGCCAATCAGTTATGGACTGAAACCTCTACAAACTGCGAGCTGAGTAAACCTTTCCCCTTTTAACTTCAGGTGCTGGTTATATTGTCTCAGCAACAAGAGAACAGTAACTAAGACAATCAATTTCATCTATGCTAGAAGAGGACAAACTACTAGAGATCACAAATGATGGTGATGCTGAAGATATGTTTTAAAGATAACTTTAACTATCCATATGTTCTGAATTAAAGTCAAAGAACACTATCCAACAATTTCCACAAAAGCACTGAATAGCCTGATTCCACTTCCAATATCATGGCTTTGTAAATCAGGGTTTTCTGCAGTAATAGCAACAAAAATGCAATTACAGATTAGACCAGACACTTCAGATGTCACTGTCTCCCATTACTCCCAGACAGGACTATCTAGTGGCAGAAAAATAGCTCTAGGCTCCACTGATTCTGCATTATGGTGAATTCAATAATCATTTTATTACAGATTATAATGTACTAGTAGAAATAAAGTGCACAATATATGTAATGCACTTGAATCATCCCAGAACAATCTCCCTGTCCCAGTCCATGCAAAAACTGTCTTCCATGAAACAAACCATCTACTGAAAAGAAATGGGAAGCAGTGTTCAGGGCCACTCATGGGTGAAGGTAATCAAGTTCCTTATATAGAATAGCATATTTGCAATCTTTCTATGTACTTGAAATCATACCCAGATTACTTACAATAACCAACACAAGGAAATGCTATTAAAATAGTTGTCATAGTGTATTATTTAGGAAATAATGATCAGAAAAGAGTATATTCATTCAATATAGATAACGATATTTTTCCTAATACTTTCCAACTCGAATTGGTTTAATCTACAGTTGTGGAACCTGCAGATACAGAAGGTCAATTGCAGGTGCAGAAACTAAGACAGCTCCATCAAACCACAGAAATCCAGACTCAAGGTCTAAGTCTTTTTATTCCAGCACGCTGACGCAAACAAAATACCTCGGAATCAATATTTTTAAGATTATCATTGTCTGATTTTCACAGAATTACTACAATTTTAAATTCCCCTTATTTCTAGAGCCAGTGTCTATACATTCATATAACTTCAGGGTTTTTTTTTTTTTTAAGCATCGTTAGACAAAGCAATAAATGACTTTAAGTTTAAACCAAATTGGCAAGTTTTTCTGACCAGGTCATTAATTTATCTGATTCCCAATGGCCCCACCAAATTTTGCAGACAAAAAGGTCACTTAGGAAATGCTGAGGTAGCAAGCTTAGTTTCAAGGATGTTGGCTGGTTGGTTCAATATGTGACCTAGCTTCCTCTTTTTATGAATGGAGGTCAAGATAAGAATCTATAGACACCCTGATTCTCTTAATCTTTTAAATTCAGACACTATTGAAATGCACAATATTGCAGAGATAAAGAACTTAGAAACTTAGACTTACATTTCCTCTAGCAACTGATTGAAATCTGCAGGAAAAATAAGATCAACATTTTGCTAGATGTATCATCACATTTTTCTAAAACCAGAAGCATTTTGAGTGGGAAGACATTGATTATCAGCATATCATAGCGTCAGGATTAGGAGTCTAAGGATCCCTGTGTATCATATATCTGAGTATATATGTTTATGAACCAACAGCAGACAGCTATCTTGGGATAGAAAAGAAAATAAAGTCTTTTGGTTCCAGGGTATCAAGAGAAAGGGACGTAACAGCAAGGGAGAGATAGATAAGCAGAATGGATGGGAATGTTGTGATACCTGTCTTTCCTCTTAGACTAGCAAACAAGTCTTGAAGCCCCCAGGGTCAGAGATAAGAACAGAAGCTGAAGGCACTGTTCACATGAAAGAGTTGCTGAATCTCTGAACACAAGTAGTGCTCCCTTGAGACTCAAGGGCCCACATTCTTAGAAGAGCTGGGGAAAGCACTGGGTCCCCGCATCATCAATGAAGAGCAGCCCCACGTTGCAGGCTTCTGGAGCAGAACAATGCAGTGGTGATGCCCATCCACGCACCAGGCCACTGGGGAAGTGGAGTGGCCAGGCAAGGCTGTCAGCCACTAAGCGCTGTTCTTTCCCCAGGTAACTCAGTTAGCAGATGGCCATGAGGTCATCTGAGAAGTGCATGTTTCTGGGGACTTCCAAAACCACATGCTTAGAGAAACTCAGTCAAGAATTTGAGTTGTTGCAAGATGGATCTAGGGGTTGACAAGATATGGTCCTTCGTGTCAATGTCTGCATTCACAATCTGGTGTGATCTGGGGCATTCCAGTAAAATACACTGATGAAACAAGAAATTCTGCAGTCCATTGCTTTAAATTTTAATAGGAAATATACAACTGAAACAAAAAAATACTGAAAGGAGTAAATGTAATCCTGCTTATTAGCATGAAAATTCTTGGTTCTCATCTTCTCAACCAGGCTGCCTTTGAAGAATTAAAGGTCACTCCCTAGAATTTCCTTGGAGATGTTTCCACTCCTGTGCCTTTAGGTCAAATCAATCCAATAATACCACACAAAACCAAAGCTACAGTTTTAAAAACTTTAGATATCCCCAACTCGGCAGAGGTCACTCACTGAGTAGCCGACACAGTCTTCTTTCTCCCCTTAACCAGTCACACAGTCAGATACACATACCTTAGATACAGGGCACAAGGCCAGAATCCCTCCCAGGACTGGTTACAGTCAATCTACCTAGTGCTTAGTGAGAAGACATTGAGGGTGCTGGGGGTCTACAGGTGCTCCCCCAGCTTCCTTTCTCCAAGGTAATCTTTACAAGATGAGAAGGACAAGGCAAGGTTCCAGTCACTTCCCTGGTCTTAAAGCCAATGCTGCTGGTTACTCAAAAGTCCACCAGCAAACAAACTTCAAACAGGAGGGAGAAGCAGTGTTCTTCCCTCCATATTGGGGTTTCTAAACAAACATGGGAGCATGAAGGGGTCAACCAGGGAGCTGGGAAAGTTCTGTATCCATATGGAGGACCCTGAGAATGACAGGTAGTGAGCCTGTACACTTGGAAGTGCATTTTCCACATGTAAGTTATATTTCAATAAGAAAGAAAAAAGAGGGGATCAAGTGTTTGAGATAAAAGAATGATGCCTATGTCTATTAGTACATGCCAACTAAGTTCTGGAGACAGCTGGAGAGACTGGGATTAAAAGGGACTGTGGCCATTCGATGAGTAGATGGGCAGTGAAGAAAATGACTCTACCACTAAAAATGGCATGTTCATAGCCTCACCTTCACCTGTGAATAAGGAAGATAACAGTGAAAAAACAAACCCTCTCAGAGGGAGAGCAGTGCCCAGAGAAGCATCTCCTGGCAATGGAGGTGAAGCTCACCCAGAACATGGCTCAGGACTGCCCAGCCAGGGAGGCTGCAAGTGGCCGAGTGGCCTTTTCCGATGGACCTTGTCAATGTGGTCATTTTCTTTCTTATGTCACTGCTGGGTGTTACATTGAGTGGGGCAGACACTATCAGTCCTTGGAGGAGATGGTAGATCTGTCTTTAGATCAAAGAAACCACATTCAGAAATGATGCAGAGACTCTCATGAGGTCCGGGACTTTGGGTTTGGTCCTACGACTGCTCAGTAACTCCACAAAATAGACTTATGATCTCAGTTTTCAAAATGAAGAAATGGAAGTTCAAAAAGGTCTGGTAACAGGACCAAGCATCATGATGGATGCTCGAGGCTGTATTTTCTGTGGGTGATTTGGTCATCTAGTGAAATGGAAATTGTATCACCTTGACATTGCTTCAAATAATATAAATATTACATAGCCCATGTTTACTGGTAAACCCACATTTGATGACCCTACTTGAGGTGTGCATTTATATTTTCACATGTTTTAGAAGCTTTAAAGATTTTTACAGATGCTGTGGAAAGCCAAGAGAAGCACTGAAGAAATGGTCAGAGAAGACTCTTTCCCAAGATGAAGAGTGACCCAGGACTAAAAACAGAAGAAGGAAGCAGATGCTCTGGGGTGGGTCGGGACCAGAAGCTGCACAGCCAGTTGCCCTCATTACAGTCCCATTGCTTCTGCCCCAGCACCTCTACCTAAGGGAAAGTGAGCGCATCTCAGTCCTTTCCGAGTAAACCACAGAAGTCTTTCAGCAGGCCCACATCGCAGCTGCAGGGCCGCTAGCCTATGCCTGGAAGGGCAGGCAAGATAGGGGCACAGCTGCAGGATGTTCTGCTGAGACATCTGGTGATGCTGCTTTTGACAGCTGAGCTCCAAATTACCTTAGGAGCTGATAAGGGGGGATGCCCCTTGTTATGGTTTAGATCTACAATGACCCCAAAAGCCTCAGGTATCTGGAAGGTGGTTGGATTATGTAAATTGACAGTTGACTTGCTATTAGGAGTTGCATCTAGTTGGAAGAGGTTGGCCACTATGGGGTGTGACCCAGAGAGAATAGCTTCCTTCCGGGCTCCTGGCTCAATTATCTGCTTTCTGCTCCTCATGTATGAGCAGTTTTCCTCCTCAGCACCTCACCGCCACAAGGTCCTGCCTTAAAGCCAGTGAACTATAGGCTAAAAACGTGAGCCAAAATAAACCTCTCTTCCTTTAAATTGTGGTGTCAGGAATTATATCTCAATGTTGAAAAAATTTAGCCTTCAAATGCCAAATCACCTTGATTACCCTAAGGAGCCTCAAGATCCCTTCCCACCTGATTCACCTTGGCATTTCCAGAGGACAAGCTCTGATTCAGCCAAGAAAACAGCCTTTCACAGACACTTTCTGCCTGTTCCTGGTACTGACTTCCGTGGCTCTCTAAACAGAAATAGAAAATAGCCCTTCCTCTTCATCTTTGTCTCACTTCTAGGACTGCATGAAAGGAAAGATCTTGCCAAAGAGTGCCATGTGGAAACAGAGCTCTCACCCGGAAGACGTGGCACAGAGACAAGTGGAGGCTTACGACAGGCTTTCTGCAGAACAGCAGGCCCCTGGAAGAGGTCCGCTGCAGTTCTTTTCACAAGTTACCATGTTCAGGTGCTGTATTGGTTAGTTGCCAGCTGAAGGTGCTAATTAATTAAAGGGCTCTCTTTGCCAGGCATATTGGCCACTTTGACATCTTGGTTGGACACTTGAGCTCATGAAGGTTCAGCTCTGGAAGAACAACCCTGCCTTCATCACATTTGATCTCCGCAGTGGGAAAAGCCAAGTGTGCCCAGAGTTGCAATAATCATATGAAGTACCAGTTTTCCTTTGCCAGAGAAACAGTTCACTCTTTTCTTTATTCTTCCCATGGGGAAAATTCCCACTGAGTCATTTACTGAGTTCTCTGCTTATCTTGCAATTCCACACCAGACGCATCATTTTTTCCCCAACATACATAGGGAGTTCTACAGACTGTGTGGTCTGTGGTTTTAGAGGAAATGTTTAAATTTAGGCTCAATCCTAGAGCAGGACAGAGCTTGTGATCTCTTGGGACAACAGGTCAAGTGCTAGCAACTGGGAGAGTTACCTCACTCATCTCCTCGGGGTGGGCAGTCTTGGAGAAGACCACCCTCTAGCCTCACAATGAGGACATAAATCACCTTTGGCCACCCAGCAGAGTTAGGACCGATGTAGTAACCCACACATGCATTTAGATTTTGCCCCCGTACAAATTTAGAATGGGAGAAGAAGAATGTTCTCCCAGTGGGAGGGGGTCACTCACGACCTATTCTCTGCTATTAAAGTATTTACTTTATGCATTTCTTACTCTTTTTGCCATTTATTTATCCAAGTACAGTTTTAGCCTCCCTCACCAAAAAAAAAAAAAAATAGCTCATGTATAACAGGGGTTCATTTGTCAAAACCTCTAAATACTCCTGAAGACCTTCAGGATGCATTGAATAATTAAATAATTGGATACAGGTGAATCCAAACCATCCTCTCAAAAAGCCTAAAGAATACTTGAATGAATTTGGTGTGTGGTGGGCAGAGTATGGGGATGAAAACAATTTATAACTTATACCCTGTTATAAATATTATACCTGATATGTTGAAGAAAGGAAGGAAGGGGAAAAAAAGGATGAAAAGCAAGAGGGAAAGGGAACAAAGGAGGGGTAAAGGAACCAAGAAAGCTGAATAGAGAATGGGGGAGAAGAAAGGAAAAAAGAAGAAAAGGTGTACATGAACTTATTAAGCTGCCCAGGCTAAAAATTATAGTTTCAAAGTTACCTGGTGCTAGGTTATATCTACTTAAAAACTCCAAAATAGCTTCTTTGTCCATCACAATGAACGTTTTGTGTTCAAAGGCATAATATAATAGCAATAAAATGCTAAAAAGCTACATCTTTTTTGTTAATCCTCAAACATCTTTAAGCAGCTAAATCTCAATAAATGGAAGCAGGTTTCAGGTGTCAAACTAAATTTGCCTAATCTGACACTTAGCTCTGCTTGAGTTGAGTAGAAACATAAAATTTAAGCTATTGAAAAGAGACTGCATGAAAATTTAATAAAAGATTTAGAGCTATCCCTTGTCCAAAGGGACAGAAGAACTATAGGGTCCCTGAAGGCCCTGAATTTCAAGCAATGTCACAAAATCTACCTCTAAAGTTAGCAATGCTTTTCCCACTTTTGAATATATCCTCACATCCTCTACTTTTTGATATAATTATTATTATTACTAACAGGATTAACAGAAGTATATTTTTGTTGCATTTCACTGGAATCAGAAAACACTTCTAAAGTATCAGTAAATTAATTCACTGGGGCTCCCTTTTTGTGTACATTACATCAATCTCATATTACCAAAGATTTTACAATTTCCCATTACCAATTTATTATCAATACATGAAGGCCTATGGCATGCAAGATGTATGTTAAATAATTTGCATGATTTTCCAGTAAAAAGGCCCACTATCTACAGATTTGAAAGACAGCATTCTGAAATGGCACAGACAGAGCTCTATAAATCTCTGTAACTTTTTTTCAAATACTGTTTTCTACCTTCAGTCTGCCGCGGGTCCCGGATACACACTGCAGCTACCAGCCTCTTAACCAAGCTGCTCCAAGGCCAGCATCACACAACTGCCTCATTTTGTGGTTGGTCCAAGCAGTGATTTAGGGGACGATAGCAATCATCAATGTATAGAATTAAAATAATAAAGAAAAACAATCAACTGGGGAAGAGGGAGGAAAGAGAGACTGCTTCTGCTTCTTTTGCCTGTAGAGTGCATATCATTCATGGAAATACAAAGTAAGCCACTACATCAGAGGTTGCAATTAGCTCAATTATAGAGTAACTTGGTCCTATTTCGAGCAACAATAGGCACAGTGATCATTCTTAATTGAGGAAAATTAAGTATTCTGAGTACTCCACTTCTCTCAAAAGAACTGCAAGCCAGGAGAGAGATCCAATTTATAGGAAGTCTCCACCATTCTTCATATTGATTCATCTTTTCAGTTTTTTCTGTTTCTCTTCACATCTAGGTGACTTTGCTATAGACTAGGAAAACAAGATAGAATATCTCTGTGAAAGTTTGCCTTCCAGAACAGATTATGTAAAATTAAAGCCTGTGTGTGTGTGTGTGTGTGTTGATAATGTTTAAGTAACTATAGTTCAGTATTGTTTATATAAGACACAAAAATCTGAAAGGAAAATAAATAACATGGAAATGAGAAAAAGTTGCTCTAGTCCCATTGAGGCTCAATAATATAGCCAACAAAAGGAAAAAGTGTAATTCAAAAGTGAAACATAATTTCCAACCAAAAGATCACCATAGAATCTTTAGTACTTAACAAAGAAAGTAGAACCAAACTAGCAAGTGTGCAGTTGAACAGAATACACTTTGTAGCATTTATTCACAAGATATTCCACAAAAATTGCACTATCATAAGGCTAATACTCCTTTATTTCTGCTGCCCCTTTAAACTGTTTCAGCAGTCTGGTATTGCTATGACAAAAATCCATGTTCCATGGCAGCAGGTGTATGTGGAGGGGGAGTACTGCTAATTACTATTGTTTCCCATATATCTTAATATGTGTATTACATGGGCAGTTATGCCTGAACCACAAGCAGTAAAGGTCACATGCTTGAAATTCCTTTTCCTGCAGATGCAGCCATGATAATTACATCTCAAGGGGGATTAGAGCAACTTATTTCATGACATTTGCCCTTAACTACTTTCCTTCTTATTAGCAGCATTAGCGCTGCACACAATGAGGGAGTCATACAAACCACGGGTCTGAATGTGCTGTTTATGCTGAAGTGACAGTCACAATCGCTGCAGCTGCTGGAAGAGACTAATGGTGAGCTCCAGCGTTGGAGTGGTTAGCAGGGAGCCCCACAACCTGAAAGGCACCAGGTAAATGCTACTGTGGGGATTCTGCTGTGACATTTTAAAAATTGTTGTCATAAAACTCTAAACTTAAGATCACTACATTTTACTCAATGTAAATTACACCTTGCCAAAAAACAATGATTATAATAATGGATGCCTTCATTTTTGCTGAAGGTGGGAGACGCACAGTAACAGGCAATGCATTTCTTCTGGTCATAAGATTATTATTTTCAACAACTGATTTTAATCCTATAAACTATACTATTTGGTTTGACTTTGGATATATATACTTTTGCCTTTGGAACGTCCATTATCATAAGCTTAAGGATAAAAAATTTCTAGCCTAGTGATACAACACTGTAACATTATGGAAGAGTCACCAGTATTCACTTCATGCGATCATCTCCATGGCTACTACACTGCGAGCAATGTGCATGTTTCTAGTAGCACTTCCTATTCATCAGCCCAGGGCCTCCACCCACCAATGCTCCCTTTCAGTGAAGGAGGAGCCCACAGCCCTATCCTTCTCACACAGCTGCCTCTGTTCAGGCAAGAGCACACTATAAAGGACATGTCCCCAGGATAAAAGAATGCAAATGGGCAAGAGGAGATAACGTTTAGAAAATGCAGTGGATCCATACGTATTGAGGGAGAGGGCACTTCATATTTTATTTTGCATCTCTAATAGGTCACAGAGTATTGTTTCCTACACACGAGTGTCCTAGGTACATGCATAAGAGGACATACAAAGAGGAGACTCTCTGCCTTTCTCCTTTTTAAGCTTTCTTTTGGAGGCCTTTGTTGGAATAATACTAGGCCAAAGTTATAAGTTGGCAACCACTATTAAACATCCATGGTGTGCTCAAAATTATGGTAGATGCTGGAGATACAGAAATGGATATTCATTCTACTATTAGGAAGGTTTGATGATTCATCTGCAGAGCTCGTGGGTGGTGAAGCAAGGATTTTAATCACTGAAAATAGGGCACCAGAGCCTGTGCTCTTCTGCCTCTTGGGAGAGTGGGATAAAAATGCAGTAAGAAAAATCAAAGCCAGACAATATGACCTGAGGGGAGACCCAGAATCACTATTCTTAACACTGTGACTGAGTACTAGGAGCTCTTCTGCTGCTGGGGGTGAAAATGAGAAACAGGCCAGACAGAGGGCGCAGGCCCCTCTGTCCAGCAGCCATGCACCTTCCTTCCCACAAGCCAGGACCGGAGCCTCCCAGCAAGGCAGCAAAACCAGCACGTGGCCAAAAATCAGCCTGGTTACTTCCCAAAACTATTTTAAAAAGTAATAGCATTTAAACGTACTTGAAATGATAATCTTTGCCTGTGACTGCTCCAAAACATGGGACTTTGCCATTCCAGGGGAGAGCTGAGGAATTTCCTTGATGCTGACTTCATGTTTGTGCCCTTTCCTGGGGCATGGGAAGAAGCCACCATGACCTGGTAGCCTGGAAATTCTGCCAAGCAGGAGTCATGGGAATCTGCCCAACCAGCCTCGGAGAGGTCAGTGAACAGCAGCTAGACATTACGTCTTTAAAAAGGAAGACAGATATAGCACAGTTTCAAAAGGCTGAGGAACCGACTGTCAGTAAACAGATTAACCAATGATATTTCTGTCTTGGCCTGTGCTTATCCAGAGACCTACCCGTCAACACTGATGAAACACAACTCTTCCCAGAGTCCACTACTTTCTACATTCTTACTCGCCTCATCCTGAAGAGAAACTACATTGGCTACATGAGGGGACGTCACCAGTGTCTGAAAATCAAAACTGTATCCAGTGGGCAGAGAGACCTCATGGCACAAGGTCAGCACAATAGTGGAGAGATGCAGGTCAATGCCTTGGTTGGAAAGAGTAGACCACACACCCACAAATCACCCCACATGATCACCACTGCCAAGAAGTGGGTCTCTTTTAAGTCCCTACATATTCTGAAACCAACACTTTTGTACATGATGGAGATATGTTTTCTATATATTTTTAAACTACTTTTAAAAATAATTTTTAAATTAAATTTTCCTAATCTGCCCTTTATGGTTGTCAAGTACAGAACTTAAGGTTTCAGCAGTGAGGGGGAACAAAGAGGGAGAGAGTCACATAGAAAGAAACAGAGCCCTCCTGCACGAAAGTATAATAAACCATCAAATGGTAGCTGAATTGTAAAAATAAACTTTAACTTATTGATGCCATTTTTGTAACTATAGATACAGATTCTGGATGCAATTCTAGGTTACTGCACATAGATAGAAATTACAGCACAGCGGAGCAGAACATTGTGATGCCAGACTAGAACCATCACTGTTTTTCACTTCCAAGTAACTTTAGCTCATCCCTGAGACTCGCCTGTCCTTCACCCCAGACTCACCCTCACCTGTCTGTCCCCTCCAATGTCTATCTGATCTGTGCCCCAGGAAGGAGTCACAGGGTACAGGGAGAACTTTAGGAAGCCGGTGGGGATATTTTTTGTGCATTACTTTCAAGTTCAATACTTCACCTTCAGTAGCACTGTCTAGCAGCCCTGCACAAAACCAATGAGGCCAACTAACTGGATTTAAGTATCTTGCACTGATAGATGTAGACGCATTAAGATACAAAGATATAAACATCCACGGACATGAAATAGTGGCTTGAGATACTATGGGGCACAGGTGAAGATTGTCCTTGTGCCTATCTACCCAGCACATGCCCCCAGATGTCAACAGGGAAGAAGTATGGAATGGGGAGGTTGTCAGGGAAATGGTGGAGATCTGAACTGGGTCTCTCCTTCAGTGTTTGAGTTGACTTTAAAATGGTTCTGAAGTAGCTCCTACCATGTCTCAGCACATTCATTTATCCTCTGAACATTTTAACAATAGCAATTGCTTTATACTGGGAGACATTTCATGAATAAACCTGAATGAAAAAATGAATTGATGCATCTCCTCTGGATGATTCTATGTTTTCTAAACTGAAGAGTAAACTGGATTTTGGCTGGAAATAAGAACAAGGCCTGTTACAATAAAGCTGTATTTGGGAGGCAGGTTTGGGGGATGTGCCATCTTTGGGTTCTCCCCAGCTATTTATTAACACATTATATTTGTGCACAGATGACTTTCATAAATAAGTCCTGAATGTAATTATTCTTTTCTCAACTCCTGTGAAACGGGAAAGAAGATTACCTTTTAGAACAAAATGGTCCCAGAACGATCTCACATTTATGGACATTAATGTACACAGTGAATCCATTTTTTGAATAGACTTTTCTGAGTTCTTACTACTGTGAGGTATTGTTGGACTATAACTAACAGAACCAACTCTCCTCAACTCTCCAAGAGTTAACAGTTTAAAGAGAAATAGGAGTCATAAATAAGTATTTAAAATCTTGTGAGAGGAGGTAGTAAAATGCTAAAAGCAAAGGTTCTGGCATCAGACACACCCTGATCCCAGCATCTACTCTTATACTGTAATGTCCTCAAGCACACTTCCTTAAAGCCTCGCAGTCTCAGCTTCTTGAGCCATAAAAAGGCAGTGACACTGTTACTCACTTGAAAGACTTGTCCTAAGAATCCAAGGAGGCTGAGCATATAAAGCACTTCTTAAAAAGCTGGGAACATGATGAATGTTGGACAAGTTGTGTGACTGGTGCTGCTGTTACCCAATTTGAGCACTCCTAGTCCAAAAGTATGAAATCTAAAATGCTCCAAAATTAGAAATAGTTTGAGTACCAACAAGTTGCCTCAAGTGAAAAATCCCACACCTGATTTCATGTGACAGGTCACAGTCAAAACACAGGTGGTCTAAAACGGTATAAAATTACCTGTAAGTATAAAATTACCTGTTATAAGAAACATTAGATACATAAATAAAATTCATATTTAAGCTTGGATCCTGTCCCAAAGATATCTCATTATGTGTATACAGATATTCCAAGAGGAAACAATCCAAAATCTGAAATATTTCTTGTCCCAAGCATTTTATATGAGAGATACTCAATGTTCAAAAGTAAAAGCAAAATGTCACAAACTCAAGAAGTATGTCCTCTACTCTTTCCTGGGGGAATCTAAAGAGTCGAGAAAAGAAAATGTCAACATAACAAGTCATTCCATGGAAGAGTAAAAGTTTTCCAGGCCAACAAGAGGGAGAAGAAAACATTTCAGAAAAGGAAACAGTTTGTACACAGGTGTAAAGTTATCAAAGAGTGAACACACCTAGCACCAGTCATCTCAAGACACCCTAACCCGCTGCAGCATGTCTTCTGTGCCCAATACTTGCATATTAATAATGTGGCTAATGGGGAAGACTTGTCCAACATTCATCAAGTTGGGCTGGAATGGGAGACAATGCGAACAGGAATGACTTTTCAAGGGAGGCAAAGTTTATTTCAAATAAAACTAAAATCTCTTACATGTTCTTAAGTCACAGTTTGACATGAACTTACACATGAACTGTTGTTTGTCTGAGTAACTCTGACAGTATTTTTGGAAAATGAAGTAGATAAGGGAAAACACAGCATAAGAGGAGAACAAGGGGGAAGGAAGGAATTCCAGAGATGTTACAAAGTAAAATTTATGGGATTGGACAACTGGTTGCACGTGAGAAGTAGAGGGAGAAATCAGGGATGATACTAAGGTTTCTAGTCTGGAAGAGTGAAGCCTCAACTGAGGTAAAACAAGAGAAGAATGTCCAGGATGAGGACAGATTTGTTTACAATTGGGTATGTTCTGTGAAACATCAAGGTGGAAATTGGAACTTGGGCTCAAAAGAAATTTCATTATTTGAGAGTGATTTTCTTGTGGTAGATCTAAATTTCGTTCATGTGAATAGCACTATCTGTGCAAAATATTGTACAGCAACATCTATAGATTCAAGCACTATTATAGAAAATAGTATATTTTGGCATTAATAATATATCAAAGCGAGTTTGAGACCAGCCTGGGCTACAAAGTGAGCTCAAGGCCAACCTGAACTGCATAGTGAGACCCTATTTCAAAAAAAGACAATAGTAATAATATATCAAAGTCCCTCTGGATTTTCCTGTGTATAAAATGGAAGAAAAATAAAGTACTCCTGGTATGAGATTCTGTAAACTCCCAACTTAAAATAACAATAATTCTATCCATCAGAATTTTACTAATTACTAGTTTAATGAGTGTCTATCAGTCCCATAATGCATGCATGACTCATTCACCAGGACATTTCTGTGCATGTCACATAGTTAAGCAAATACTTAGCTGAGATAGTTGAGAAACCATGGTACCCTGATTTGTGTACTACACAGAACAGGGGGTAGAAAATAAGCTGAAGAACAGATGGGATTTATGTTAGCTTGATTGATCAAAATTTTTAAACAGGGATCTATGAAGTCCCCTACATTTATACTCAAAGAATCATGTGCAAAGACATACACAAGAATTATGTCTTAACAGCAGTTTGTGTGGAAATGTCACAGGGGCATGGGCAAAGCCTTCAAACTTCAAGTGGCCAACAGTGGATATGGCTCATAAATAGAAACTGTGACATCCTACACCATTCATATGTTGTTAGTGCTACATTCAAGGAAGCCTACAGCTTGCCCTCCAGACTTTCATTATACCTGACATCCACTGGGTTTATAAATTGAGCTTCCTGAATTAAGAGTGAGAAGTTTTATGTTGCTTTATGCCATGTGAGCAACAACTGGGAAATGAGACACAATTCTTGGCATCAATAATACTATGCACATGAAACAGTCTGTATACTCATTTAACTGATGAATAGATAGAAAAAAATGTATTTATACATAGTGGAGTACTACTCTGCTGTAAAAGGATAAACTTGAGTCATTTGTAGGAAAATAGGTGCACCTTGATAGCATAAAGTTAAGTGAAATAAATGGGACACAAAAGATAAATATCACATGGTGTACAGAAGAAACTCAAAATATAAATAAAGAGCAAAATAAAAGACATAATAGCAAGTAGAGAAGAGGATCAAAAGAAAGAAGGAGGGAAAAGGGAAAGCAGAGAAAGGAGATGAAATAAAGAATTGTGATCTGTTATATGCATGTGCCAACTTCCCACAGAGAATGTAATCATTATGTAATGCAGACATAAACTAATAAAAAATTAAAACTTAATAAAATAAAATTTATATGCAGTCCAATAAAAAGATAACCTGCTCTAAAAGCAGTAAGAATAATAGCTAATACAGTACTTATTCATGTGTTCTGCATTGCTGTAAGCACTTTGTGTCTAATTAATATACTACGTGAAGTGGGTACAATGATCACTCCCATTCTACAGATGAAAAAAATGAGGTGTCTGTAAGTCTTTTAACATAGTAAATGACACAGCCAGGTTTCACAGCCAGACAGCCCTGTCTCCACAGCCCATGATCTTGGAAGTCAACACTATCAATGTCCTTTAGAAATGATAAGGAAAATCATTAGCATATAACTACTTCCGCATTTAAGTAACTAGCCAGAAACCTCAAGGAGGCAGTTACTGGCTCTAGAAAACGTTGAACCTTCTGAATTTTTGGACCACCTCACTAGTGAACAGCCAGGAGTATCAAGGTCCCTCTCAATAGGATATTAAGGTAGAGGCTGAAGGTCAGTCTATAAATAATATCAAAAGCAGTCCCATCCCAGAAAATAGGTGAGACTAGAGGTCCCCTAAAATCTCTCTGTTTTCCAAGATCTATGGTTCTAAAAATAATACATGGCCCTCACTCTCAAATGGCTCCCAACTCAATAAAGATATCAAGACAGACACAGCAGGATTCAATCAAGGTAGAGATGTAATAAGCAGCTAAAAAAAACTATCAAAATAACAAAATGGATAGTATTCAGAGCAGTGGCACCTCACAAAACCTCCAAAGAGAAATATCCCTGCTACTCACTTCCACATTAAGCAACATTAAAAACAGAAGCAGCATACCAGATAACATCACAGTATAAAATTCTAAGAAATGCTGAGTAACTAATATGTTAGAGGCAGGTCAATTTATGCACCTAAGTTTTCCGTACCAGTAGACAAGGTCAAAGAATTTATTTGAGTTGTCCGGACTGCAAAATCACTTGTTTCCTCCCCGAGCCCCCAGAAGGAACAGAACTAGTTAAATCTGAGATTAAAGAGGCAGATAAAAGTGACCACTGGCCCGAGAGGCGGGGCGGGGGATTTGCCACGCTGCCATAGCAGGCAGTCTTCAGACATGATCTATTACAGGGACACCTTTCATCAGACGCTAGTGAAGCTAATCCTTTTGTGAAGCATGACATCTTTTCAAACCCAACGGTAGCGAACCCAAACCAGATTTTTATGCTATATGATCAGGTTTCAAAATACAAAATTATTTTATCATCATATCAGGCTTATTAGATTTAAATTTGCAAACAAAGATGTAGAAACCTGTAAATGTAGTTACAAAGCATGCCCTCAAGTCCCCCGATACTCATCTTACAGAATAAAATGTCAGATGACAGGGAGATAAAAATATATGGACCCAGAGCTTCCCTATAACAAAATGCTGTCAAACCACAATGTAGTTTCCCACATCCTGCAAGTGAACTATTCACATTTCCCATCTCTGAAGAAAAAGAGGTTCATAAAACAACATCAGAACACTCTGACTGACTGACACCTTAGCTTTTGCAGTGAACGTCACCAACTCTAAAGTCTCCCTTCCTCAGACAAAATGCTGGAATTCTTGGATGCTGACTTACCTTTTTGCAGTCAGATAAGGACTTTTCACTTCCCAGTGTCCTGAAAATGGTGGTCTGCAAAACAGGAAGGTGGTAAACACATTAGAACTGCCAAATGCAACGATAGCAGCCTTCCCTGTTCAATTCCAGCCCAGAGTGGATATAACTTCCTGTGTCTCCCATTATTTCTGGATTTTAAAATGTGCTTGCTCTTCTCCATTCCCAAAGTTGCTCTACCCAAGCTGGAACACTCAGTATGAGCTAAAAATCATCCTATGAGGAAAGGAATTTTATATATCTTCATTTCACAGACAAGGTAACTGAAGCACACTGGGAGGCCGAGGCAGGAGAACTTCAAGTTTGAGTCCAGACTGGGCAACTTAGTGACTTAGTGAGATCCTGTCTCAAAATAAAATATAAAAAAGCTAAGGATATAGCTCAGGATAAAGGCCTTGGATTCAATCCCCAATGCTACAAAAACTAAAATGTAAAAAAAGAAAAGAAAAGAAAAAGAAAGAAACAAACAAGCAAACAAACAAACAAAAAGCAAGCATCAAATCTTTCAAGTGACACCTGTCACGAGCCTCAGTCGCAGGGTGCAGCTTCTTCCTGTTTAGCACAGGACTGAGTCTGCGCGATGGAACCAGGGTTTGCCACCTCCTTCCTTTCCACCTCTAAACATTCTCCTCTCCCTGTGATTGATTTCTTACTATTTGTACAAGCAGATTTGTTTGGTCTGATAAAGTACTCAGAAGGGTCTTTAACATTCCTGGCTGGTATTGTATGAAAGGAGAAAAGGTCAGCACTCCTGGCCATGCAGGGGTTCACACCGAAGTCTGCTCCTCTTGGGCGATGCTATAAAAGGCTGTGGTTGGGGCTGGGGATTTAGCTCAGCAGCATAAGCACCTGCCTTACAAGCATGCAGTCGTGAGTTCGATCCCCAGTACCAAAAAAAAAAAAAAAAAAAAAGGCTGTGGTTGAGCTCAGCCGCACAAATGGTATTGAGCTTGTTTTTTCATTAAACCTCTCTACTTTTTTAACTATAAAACTAATATGTATTCTTAATGAGCCAATCTTCACTACACCCTGTCCTTGTGGGGTACCCAATATATCCAATAAATATGCAAGAATAGACGCAAGTAAGACTGTATCAGACAAAACCACAGTCCTTACCCCAACACACCATTTTGGAAGTCTGATGCTAGAAAGCCGGACTCTCACATGACGGCAGTGTAAAAATGAAGCTCAGAGGGAGCAAGGGAGAAGCATAAAAGACTCCCAAATAATAATCAAATACATCTCTGTTAATATATATCTATCATTCACTTGGTTTGGCTAAATCAGGATTTTCAGTCATCTCCATGAAGATTTCAGGCCACACGGTTCTTTGCTGTATTATGTTCTTCAGCACCTCTGGTTTCTAACACCAGATGCCAGGTACTCAATTTCCCTCACCTCAGTTGTGACAACCTAAAATATCTCCTAGTGTGTCCTGGGGGGGGGGGACTGTCCCCAGGTGATATCAAATGATCTAACTTCTAAAGGGACTTGTTACAGAAATGATCCCAATTCCTTGGTGAATATGCTAAGTGTTTTCCAGAAAAAAAAAGAAGGCTGGTGACAGGAATTTCCCTGCCTGCCCCTGGATTCGAGCATCATTCTCTATCCCAAACAGGAGTCAGAATCTGGGGAGGACCCAATTCCAGCTGCTGAAGACTCTCTGTGGGGGCAACTCGAGGGACCATGATTGCATTTTTAACTAAGTTTAAGATACACAAGCATCACTACCCTAAGGAGAGTAAATTAAGAAACATGTCTAAGAATTTAGACATTAGTGCAGTAACCCCAGGGGAAATGATCTTGGAAATTAAACAATACCATTCAACTTTCGTGAACAGTCTCAGGTAACCTGAAAAATGTGTGAAGAAGAAATGAATGTCAGAGCTAGGTGAAATTCACTTCATTAAAGAAGAGAAGAAGAGAAATTATACAAGGAGCTCAAAAAGTTGCATCTGTATAAAGCCAAAGGATAAATATGCAGTAAGATCTTAATACTCAGAATGGAACGGATCAGTGAGTGACGGTCCATACCTTAATTTAGCCATTTTCAAAAGGGATTTCACTTATATGCTTGATCAGTCTCATTTCATTCTCTTTAAAAGACTAAGCTGGCATCCAGTTTCCTAGCTGCAGCAGTTGCAAATGACTTTTGGTGAGCTGTCTAAACCTTTCAATAACTTGTTCACTTTAATCACTGAAAATGAAAGACTCAAAACATGGTGGCTTACCCACACTGTGACCTTCTTGGTTACTGTGTCAATATTTTTTTTACTGAAGAGGAAACTCCTAATGAGTCACCTGCTCCAAAGTTTGCATAATGCTGCATTTGACAAAAAAGTACAAGCACAACAAAGCACAATGTCTTTTTGAAAGGACTGACTTCTAACCCTATTAGCGGAGTGACCAGCAGGAGGTGAACCGTATTAGTGACAGACAATTTTAGCAGTTTCTCCATAATTTAGAAAGGTAAGGCTTTGCTTTTGTCCACAGATGATAGAGGAGTCGTTCATAAGAGCTTTGTTTTTTAGTGTAAGGCCAGAATCATGACAGTCAATTCATGAAGTCTATAAAGTGTAGAGATCACTACAAAGAAACAAACTAGAGATTTAACACATCACGTTTCACTGGTCTCCTAATCCTTAAAGAGGATATATGCATTAGAGTCTTTCCAAAAGCAAATGTTGGTTGTTTGGTTTTTTAAAAATAAATCTGAAAGCATATTTGATAGAAAAATGGAGAGTTTGGTCATGAGGACCCTGGGCATTCATGATGATGGGAAAATATCTGAAGCACAGGTCACAGGTTAGATTCCCTACAAAGCAGAGTGAGTGTTGAAAATTAGCAGGCAGATTTATGCCTGCTATGGGTTGTGTTCTCAGGTCATTAGTTATAGAAGGAAAGGGAAGGCTGCAGAATGGAACAAGAGGAGGTTGGGCTGTCACTCAATGCAGTAGAGGTCTTAGCTGACCCAAGGGGAGCTCTGAAGCTGGGACAGATTCTTCCCAAGATGGGGTGATGCAAAAGGTTGCCTTGGAAAGGAAGCACATAGCTCTTGCCAGCAAGGGCAAGTTTCCAAGGGGTTGAGAGCTAAGGGTATTCACTGAGCAGAACTCATAACAGTGGGGAGATCTGGGTGGAGCTACTGTACATTTCACTTTGACACTCTTGTACCCAGGACAAACCCGAGCTGTGGCTGATTTATTCTAGTTGAACATTACTCTTCATCATAGCTAAGAATTTGTTTTTATGATAGTGTCTTGACCAGAAAAGCAAAGAAACCATTTGCTCAAGAATCTAGACGCATTTCCTGCCCCTTCTCAATAGACTTCCTGGTGAGTTTTTATTAGTTCAGCATTGCCATCAATGGTGCAAAAATACCTGATACCTGCAACTTAGTGAAGAGTTTTAATTTAGTTCATAACTTCACATTCAGGTGATTTAATCCATAGTTGTCTGGCTCCAAGGCAGAAAAAGCATGATGGTTGGCATGGCAGGGGAAAACTGCTCCACCATGGCAGCCCAGAAGCAGAGAGCAGAGAGAAGCCATTGAGAGAGATACGCACTCTAAAGGGAAGGCTCCAGAGATGCATTTTTTCCACCTCTTAACAGCACATTTAGCTATAAACTTTTCAATGGATCAATCCACTGATGAGTATGATGCCCTCATGAAATGCTCACCTTTTGAAATCCCCACCACGTGAGACTTGGGGGAGCGTATTTTACATATAAACCATAGTAGAGCTTAAAACGGACCATTGGCTAGAGGTGCAGTCCTACCTGAGTCTGAAGACCTGAGGACCAGGGGAGCCCTTGGTGTAGCTCTTGCTCCCAGGTCAAAGGCCTAAGAACTAGGGAATGGGAGTAGGGTAGGGGATAAATTCCAGAGTTCAAAGGTCCAAGAAGCAAGCGCTCTAAAGTCTGAAAGCAGAAGACAGATTTCCCAGAACAAAATTTACCCTTCCTCCACTTTATTGTTCTCTTCCAGTCCTCAATGAATTGTATGATGGTGACCTCCATTGGTGAGGACATCTTCCTTACTCAATTTTCTAAATTAAATGCTAACCTTACAGATGACTCTTAGAAACAGTATTTGATCAGCTGTCAGGGCATCCCTTTTGTGGGGAACCACTCAGACTGTTTCAAAGCTCAGGCATGTCTAAGGACACCTGAGGATGTGACCCTGCTTGTCTAGCACAGGTGCACAGTGGGGTACAGTTACATAACCATGACTTAGCACAGGCAAACACGCATGCGCTGGTTACCACATTATGTAAGAATGTAAACATGAGATAACAATTCTTATTGTAAGAATTACACAATAGAGACTCAGATGGCTCTTACTCTGCTCTGTGATGCCTGCTGTTGTTAATGTCTTACACACATGTGTTCCTTAACCTTACCCACGAAAATCTCCCTTGGGCCCCCTGAGTGGGCCGACACCTTCACTCAGCGAAGTTGACACATAAAATTAACCATAGCAATAGAGGATCCACAAAAGCACTAGTTAGGCTTTTACATTTTACTTTGAGGCACGGTAATGGTTAATTTAGAAGACAGAAGAGCATAAACATGTCTTTCCTAAACTAACATTCATAACCATTTGCAGAAATTTTCAAAGTGGGAAGAAAGACACACGTGACCCAGAAGGAAAAGTAATTTGGAGTGAAAAATTGCCCCTAGAAAGTCCTTGATCAGAGAGTCTACAGATGGAAGACAGATAATGGTTGGTTCAGCCAATTCAGCATATAAAAGGGCACTTGCAGGAGGTGAGCGACTTACCCAACTGTCACTGGTGGGAATATTCTATAAAGTGATCGAACACTGCAAAGAGATTCCACATATTCTAAACTTCTTTATAAGAGAAAGTTAACCTCTGAGGATGATTACAGTGTTGTTTATTTCCATTCAATTAAATTTAGCAAAAGAGCTGGAATAACCAGACCTCCGATGAGCCAATTTCTCCACGTAATGTCTATAAATCTGGAAAATAAGATTTATATTTCAAAAACAGCAAACATATGACACTTATGTGATTAAATTAGAACTCCTTAAGTATTGAACTATAAAAATTAAGGAACTGAGAAACCGAATCTCTGAGAAGGCCAGGTTTTTGTGAACTTTTATTCCTGGCATCCGCCTCATGCTTGTGTCCCTGTGGGTGGGTGGGTTTTGTAACCTTAGCCTGATGCCGCCAGACAGAGGCTGTCCAGTTCTGATGAATGGTCAAATACACCTGAATGCTGACAGCCATTAGGGAATGATGCCTACATAAAGCATCTCCATTTGATACCTCCAATTTGTACTCGCAGATGCTCTGGATGATTTTTTACTCATTGGTATGTCAGGACTAGCCCTGTTCATATTACTAACCATTTGGAAGTCTCTTTCATTCAATCAATGGGTCCTCAAAGTGCTCACTACTTGGAAGCGTCCTCAGACAGTTTAAGAGAGTGGTTCTAGGATTTCTTCACAAAGTATGAATTTCTGTTTTGTTTTTATATTTTAGCAGACATGAATTGATACATATGCACTGAAATAGTGGTACACTCTCCAGGCAAAGTGTGGCATTTACATTTATTTCTTTAACTGCATAGTTATAAAACACCAGCCAAAGGAAAAAAAATGACACACCCAAATAAATGATAAAATTACTGTGTTTTCTTGTAATCCATGAATACTGAAAATTTCAATTAGCCAAGTGAAAAGCCATTGAATGTGCCAGCAGGATTTATAGCCTAGACTAATGAACATCATCTGCATCCTATTTAGCTAATGAAGGCTTGGAACACTTGTGGATAATTAAGGGACAGCTGATGGGAGGAAATTCGAGCCATAGAAAGATCAAATCTATTTATGTCTGCATTTAAAACTAAACATACCTGATAGTTCACTCAATCAAAGCATAATGTCTGTTCATCTGGGGTAAGATAGATTCTCATAAACTAAGTACTCGTGTTAGCTACCCAAACCCAAAATTCATGCCTTCTTCATTCATGCAATAAATATTTATTTAACACCTACCATACACCTCTGCCCTTGTGAGCATGAATAGCACTATGATCCCGCTAGTGTTTTCCCTACTACTATCTCTCCCCCACCTTAATTCAACTCATACCTCTGGTTTTCAGTTTCCTCAAAGAACAACCATCTACCTATCTATCTCAATGCACTCACCAAAGCCGTCATCCAGAAGAATTAGGGGTATGCAGAGGGAACCAGGTGGGCCCCTGGTTTTCTTAGATCTCGCATAGTATCTTTTTAAAAAAAACTTTTTTATTTTAAAGAGGATAAAACAAAAGAACAGAACAGAGAAATCAGAACAGAACAATGCAAGCAACACAGCACTTCACAACCAGACAACCAGACATCAACAGTAGCTACCATAATATCTCTTTTCTTCGAAATAGTTGAGCATGCCTTCACACACATTAATATCAATCATAATAATGTATAAAAAACCATTCAAAATAATGAAAGTAGTACAGGACTTCAAAACCAAATAACAGAAAATGAACAATGGCTACTATAATATCACATTTTCCTCAAAAAATTTGTCTATACCATCACACATAATAAAATCAAATAAACCACAACAGGATAGAACCAATCAAAACAGAAGAACAAAAGCATGATAGGACTTCAAAACAAGATGATAGGAAATCAGCAATGGCTACCATAATGTCTTGTCTTCTTCAAAATAGCTGTTCATACCATCACACATAATAAAATCAAACAAAACAGAATAAAACCAATCAAACCAATGAATGAAAGCATTATAAGACTTCAAAGCAATATAATAGGAAACCATGATTACTATAATATATCCCATTGTGTTCAAAATAGCTGCCCCTACCATCTGACAGCATAGAATCTAACAAAACAAGACAGAACAAAGCCAAACCTAACAAAATTGTGTAAACAATGCAAGACTTCAAGTTAAGACAATAAGAAATTGACAGTGGTTTCTACCTTTCCCTCCCAGGTATTTCCTCCCTTTTGCTCTTACATTAACTATTTTGCTTTTGGATCCATTAACTCCTTCTGTTTCTTATGCTAGGTTTCACATGTATGAGTTTGAACCATTTCAGCCATGAACATGATCTCCAGTTGCGTCCATTTACCTACAGAAGCCTTGAGATTATTCTACTTTATAGCTGGGTAGCTTTCCACTGCATAAAAATACCATATCTTTCTTATCCATTCTGCAGTTGATGGGCAAGTTATTCTTCTTTTTTTTTTTTTGTCTCCTGTCACATGAAACAATTGTTTTCTATCCTTTGATTTTCAGTCTATGAATTTCCTTTCCAGTTAAATGTGTTTCTTGTGTACAGTGGATTGATGGATCTTGTTTCCTGATCCACTCTCCCTGTGTTCTTTTTATTGCTGACCTGAGGCCATCTACATTAATGGTTACAACCAGCATACATTGGTTTGTCTCTGCCCTGCTATTCTCCTGCTGTTGGCCCTCCACTTTTCCCCTCTATTCAGTTGCCTGTCTTATTTGGTGATCCTCCTCTGCTGCTGTTTCTGGAACCATGGTCAGCTTTATCTCTCTCTAGAATATTCTTTAGCACTCTCTGTAGGGTTTGTTTGGTAGTTATGAATTCCTTCAGTTGTTCTTTATCATGGAAATATCTTATTTTTCCATCAGTTTCGAAAGATAGTTTTACAAGTTAGATCAATCTGAGTTGGAAGTTGTTTTCTTTCAGGGTTTGAAACACTTCACTCCAAACTCTTCTTGACTTGATGGTATGTGTTGATAAGTCTGCTGTGATTTTGATTGGTTTTCCTTTATAGGTGATCTGTCTCTTTTCTCTATCAGCTTTTAATATTCTATTCTTATGCTGAATTTCTGGGATCTTTATTATTATATGTCTGGGTGTAGATTTACTTTGGTTATGGCTAGTTGGAGTCCTATATGCCTCATATCTGCATGCCAGATCCATTTCCCATGTTTGGGAAGTTTTCTGCTATTACTTCTGCAAATAGCCTTTTAATTTGATTTGTGTTGACCCCTGCTTCTTCACCTATACCTATCCCTCTTAAGTTATGCTTCTTTGCATCATCTTGCAGCCATTGGGTTGTTATTTCCTGATTCCATGTTATTTTTAAGAGATCTTTCCTTTCACGATCACTAGCTGCAATCCTGAGTTCAAGGTTTGAAAGTCTATCTTCAGTTTCTTTCAAGTGGTTTTGCCAGCTTTTGATTGACTTTTTAATGTCTTGCATCTCTCTTTGAATCTGTTTCATGCATTGTAATTCCTTTCTACATTCATTTAAGGTTTCCATCATCTTCCTATGCTCCTCTTTATTGTCCCTGTCTTCTTTAGACCTGCTGAACAATTGTTTCAATATGTTTGTGATTTCTTCTTTTGCCTGAGACATTGTTTCTGATTTGACTGCTTTTACAATCTCATGAAGTTGTTTCCTTACTTCAGTTGCTATCCTCTCAGAGATTTCAGGTGTGTGGCTTCCATTTTCTTCCATGACTGTATCTCCCAGACTTATTCTGTGTGGGCTAGAGGTCTGAGTTTGCCTTTTGCTCCTTCATCTTGACATTCTCCTGGGTTCCTCCCAACAAGTTGGTTGTGGGGTCCCAGGGACTTCCCCCATTGGCTGTCCCTAGGCAGTGTAGGGGGATGAGACAGGCATCTGGGTTCCTCTAATTCCAGATTTACAGGAAGGTAGCAGGGTGTGGAATAGTCTTCTCCAGAACTATGCAGCTACTGGGGCTTCGCTGACGATCAGGGATACATGGAGGTGGGGCTGATTCTCTCAGTCTGTATGTCTACACGGGGACTCCCACGATGGTAGCAGACACATAGGAGTGTGTTTGTCTGATTCTGCTAGTGGGTGATGGCTATCTGAGGGAAGCAGGGGTCTCCAATGGTGGCCTACGGATGCACAGGGCTTACCTGGTTATGTGTCCCTGCTCCTGTTGGCTGCCTGCAGGAAAAAGTTTTCTGGCAGATCTGCTGGTTCTCTCTGCTCAGGCTGGCCACCTGCAGAATGTGGCCTTTTGGTGGCAGCGCAAAGCAGGCAGAGGTGGATCTGTCTGTCTCCCTCGACCCGCACTGGGCACATGGAAGAAGAGGTCTTCTGGTGGCAGTGCCCAGCAGGCAGAGGCTGATCTCCTGGTTCTCTCAGCCTGTGCTGGGTGCGTGGAGGAAAGGGCCTGGCATGGTACTTTATAGGTAGCCCAGCCTCATGATTAGACAGGTGCCCACATAATGAAGACTAAAGTTGTTAGAAAGAAGAAAGAAACCTGATGTTTGGAGGTGGTCAGAACAGGAATCATCCTCACTGGGGCTCTACTGAATTTCACTAGTTTACCAGTTGTCTCATTCAGCTGTTATCATGTCACTCAAGTATGGAGCACCATCTTACTCAAGGAGCACCTGAAGACTGAGCCACACCACAATCGCTGATTAGTTTGTGTTTAGGAGAGAAAAAATTTCAAGGACCTGTAATCTTAGGATCTATACCTGTGCTGAAAAATGGAACATGTAACTGGCAGGCCTACTGTGGAAAGACAATGAGTGGTGGCATCCCAACCCTGAGGGTATACATTTCTGTCTTTCAGAAGCTCTTCCCCATCTTCCCTGGTAAACACATAAGCAAAATCAGAGCCCACACATGCCCAACTGGGAGTAACATTAAACGAAGGGGATTCAAACTTCAGTAGAATGATAATCAAATAGAGAGCTTGATAAACAAAAATTGCTGGGTTCTGATTTAGAAAGGTTAAGATGGGACCCAATAATTTGCATTTTAAGCACATTCTCCAGTAAGGTTGGTGTTCCTGTCCCAGAAACTGTATCTAGGAAATCAGTTATACTCAAACAAAATTAACACTAATGATAACTTTGCCTTTGCCTTTTTCACCAAAGAAGAAAATGTCTCTGGAATTTCTAGAGCTCATTTTTAATTACTGACAATACTAATAATACCACCTAACACTTATACAAAACTTGCTATTCCTAAAGCCCCTTGACACATTGTTGGACTTCCAAGAAACCCTATAAAAGAATTATTCATCTCACTTCAAGATATTAAGAAACAAGCTGAATTACTTGATAAAATTTTCTTGATTTTCTTAATTACTAAGTAATCAAGTTAAAACTATTTATTGGCTTTTAGAACTATTTATAGGATAGATTGTGCTATGAAATTGGCACTGTAGGATCATCTGGGCACAATGTGAAATTCACTTAAAATTTAAAAATGATATTATTCTATTCTCAAAATATCAATGTCAAAGATTTTTTTAAAAAATAAATTAATATTGAGCTATTTACATATTCTAGATATTAGTCCTCTGAGGACTAGCTGGTAAAACATTTTTATCATTCTATAGGTTTTCTTCACATTGCTGGTGTTTCTTTTGCTATGCAAGGGCTCTTTAATTTGATATGTAACCATTTGTTGATTTCCCAGTACTATTTTCTGTGATAAATTTGACACACAAGCTTAAATGTTGTGCTATTTCTCTTATATGAGCCAGCCAAGTTGTAAATAAAGAGCAAAATACAAGGAGCAAGATCCTTCACAAATGGGAAAGGGAACCAGAGGTGGAAGAAGGGAGAGAAGATGAAAAGGAGAAATAAGGGTGGACTGCAGGAGGAGAGAACCAGGCCTCACAAGGAGCTGATCCCCACCTGGAAACCATATCATTTTCGTTGTTTTGTTGGGTTGGGTTTTATTCTCTTTCATTATGTTTAATTATGTTAAATCTTATGGGGTGACCAGCTATTTAAAAAATAGCAAGACATATTATGGTAGATTTTGGATTTACTATTGGCTTGTTTTGAAGTCCTTTATTACATTCATTGTTTTGTTTTGTTGTTTCTATTCTATTCTGTTCTGTTTGATTTTTACTATGTCTGAAGGTATCTGCAGCTATTTTGAAGACCACAATAGGCATTATGGTAATTATTGTTGATTTCATAAGGTTTTAAAGTTCTGTACCACTTATTCTGGTGTATTTTGATTGGTTTTATTGTTTTATTTTCCTTGGTTTTATCCTTTTTAAAATAAAAAGCATAAAAGAGGAATTAAGATGTGTTACATACAAGTACCAACTCCACACAAGGAATGTAAATGATGTGTGCTGCAAACATGTACTAATAAAAAATAAAAATAAATTAATATTGATTTCTTCTTACTCAGCATCACTTACAGAAGCTAAGGAGCCTTTCCATTTGTACTGAATTATGTAAAAGTGATCACAGAAGTCTTTTTAAAGGGTTTGGTAGAAGAATGACTGAGAAGGGCATAGGAGTCCTTGTTGTAGTTAGGAAAATGATTACATACAGGGCACATAATTTATAGTATTATTAATAATGGTCACCCAGAGAGTCAAATACAAGAAGTACAGGATATCTGTCCACACACTGAAGACCTAGAAAATTCAGCCAAAGGCCTGAATCCCATGGCAATAACCTGCATGAGTTCATCTGAAAACCTAGATCCCATGACAATGGCCCGCATGAGTCCAACTGGAGGCCTAGAGCCTGCGACAATGACTCATGCAAGTCTATTTCTTGTCCTGCACTGGGAAGGCCCAAAGGTCAGTAGTGGAAGCCAGAAAGTCTATGCCAGCAGGATGAAGGATCTGTGTCAGTAGGTTGAGCTTCTGCACTGAAGCGAGGAAGTAGTGCTCAAAGTAAGGACCAGGGCTCCCCTGAAAAGTATCACAGCCATCCTTAGTGACAACAAGGTACCGAGCTCTTTCAACAATGACAACAGCTTAGTTCATATTGGGAAGCCAGTATAACAAGCTTCTCTTGGATACTGAATAGCACACATCTTCCCCTCTGGAGCCAGGAAGTGATGCTCAGCATAAGGAACAGAGTTTCCACAAAATGAACCACAGCCATTCTCATCAACAACAAGGTCCCCAGTTTCTCCAGTAATAACAGCCAAGTTCATATCAGGGAAGCCAGCATGACAAGCTCCTCCAAGAGAACCAACAGCTTCAAAAGAAACAACAGCTCCAAACAACAACACTCACTTAGTAGCATCCACAATGCTTCTCTCTTCCTCTTTGGATCTCCTTTTTATGCTGGCAACAGTCCTCAGGTGGACCAACTACACTCAGTACCGTGCTGATTCAGTTAAGTTGACCACCAGTTTTTAACTCACCACAGTCCTGATCAGCTATAACCATGAACCCTATGCAGAGAACACAGCCTGTGGAAAATGTGGTACACTTTAGCACCCATTCTCTCTCCCATCAGGACATTTCCCACCAGATTATAACCTTAAGACAGGCAACCAGTGGGAAGCTCTGACTTTCCAGAAAGCATGAAGGAGCCATGGTTTGCCAACTGCCCAGAGGTGAAACAGTAAGACTTGGACAATGCTGCCACACACCGCCATGGTCCCCATCACTGTGAGCATGACAGACCCAGTCCGTTTGCTGCACCCTCATCTCAACTCTGCAAGGACAGTTGGGTGAAAATGGAGGACACTGTGCTCCAGGGAGGGACAAGGGGAGTAGCTGTCAGAACACATTTCATGCACTTCAGGACAGTATTAGAATGTGGCCAATTAGTTGCAGGACGAGAGAGAACAACAAAGAGCCTCAAAGAAGACACAACAAAAAGCAAGATTTCAGACAAAAGGCTCTGAGTGGCAAAGAGCTCCATCCCTAAAGCCATCCATGTTAATGCAGTAAAGCAGGCAAAAGACCCCACTCAGGGTGGGGTCATGTACCATTGTCCTTCACCAACCTGAAATAGCAAGCGCTGAAGGGAACATGGTTTGAAGGAAATAGGGCAAAAAGGAGAGGTGCAACATTTCTATAAGTTTTGACTTTGAAAGAACAGTGAGGCAAGTCTCTATGTACACAGTGCTTTTTACGTCAGCATCTATAATTTTTGAGTTAACAACTATGGTTATCATAAGTAATAGGACCACATCAGTGATTTTAAAAGATAATTATCCAGTATTTATAGTATTCCTTAAGATTCTACAAATCCTCGCACTAGAACTTACTGCAGGTCATTATCTTTTGCATTGCAATCTGAGTTTATGGAGTCCAGTGACAGAAGTTTTTCTACTGCGTAGCATGCTGGTGGATGAGAACAGAGGAGGAACGTCATAAATGTTTCTGAAATGCATCGTGCCTAACGCAGAGGCAGCAAGAGGAAGATGGAGAATCCAAGAAAGGCAGGCAGGGAAAGGAAAGAGTCACAATGCATCAACACATGATAGTGGAAAATCTTGTAAGTTGAACTGTGTCCTCCCCAAAAGATGTTGGTGTCCTAATGCTCTGAATGCACCTGTAATGTGATACCTGTGAATGTGACCTTGTGTGATAACGAAGTCTCACCTAATCAAACATGACTAGTACCCTTATAAAGGGGGAAACCGGACACACACACACACACATAGAGAGAGAGAGAGAGAGAGAGAGAGAGAGAGAGAGAGAGAGAGCTGGGAAATGAGATAAAGACAACTGCATGATGCTGTAAAAGGAAAAGTTAGCAAGAGGCAAGAAGCAATTCTATCCTGAGTCTAGGAAGGAACACAGCCCAAATAACAATTTGATTTGGACCTCTAGACTCTCGAACAGGGGGAAGTTGGGGAGAATAAATGTTGTTTTAAGTCACCTAGTTGGTGGCACATTTTGCAGTAGTCCTGGTAAACTAGTACGGGGCATATGAGTAAGGCTCTCTACTTACTGATTGTTTTAGTGGTTGCCCAATTTCTCCTGTGAAGGCCAGGTAGTAAATATGTTAGCCTTTGGGCAATCAGTAAGTTTTCTTACAGCTACTCAACTCTGCCACTGTAACTGGAAAGTACTGTGATGGTTGGTACATTGTGTCAACTTGAGAAGTTTAGAAACTTAACTAACCGAGCAGTTCTACATTCTGCCTGTAGAGGACATGCTCCAGGACAGCTGTTTGCTCCAGAATGTTGTAATGGTTGATTCACTGTGTCAACTTGAGAGGATTAGAAGTTTAACTAAGTGACATAGCAGGGGGCCAGGTTCCTCATTTGGTAAACACCCTGCGGCTGTGCAAGAGAAGGATAGGGAAATATGTAAGTGTTACACCTGCACCAGGTCGGGGAGCCTGCTTACAATATAAGGGAAGAAAAGAGGCTTGCTCTCCCCCTATTTGCTCTTGTGGCTTTGCTGTCCTCTGTTGCCTTGAACTGTTGCCCCTCTGCCAGGCCGCCCTGCCTTGGAGCCAGTTGATTATGAACTGAAACCTCTACAAACTGTGAGCAAAGGAAACCTTTCCTTCCTTAATTTCGGGCATCAAGTATTTGGTCTCAGCAAGAGAAAATAACTAACACAGTATGTAAATGAGAGAGTATGGCTGTGTTTCAATAAAATTTTATTTTGTGAATGCTGGGGTTTGAATTCTATATAATTTTGACACGCTGTGAAATAATGTTTTTTTTTCCCCAACTATTTATTTTTAAATTAATTGTATTGGTACTCTTTTGATACATGTAATGATCACATTCACCATTGGGAATTTGTATCTGAACATGATATATCTTGATTTTTTTTCTCATTCCCCTGCCCTCTTTTCAACCCTTCCTCCCTTCCTTATTTACAAAAGTGTTGTTTCCATTTTTTTTCTTGTATTCTCTTTTTTCCTTTTCCCTTCCTTCTTTCCTTCTCCCCTGCTCCCTCCTTTGTTCTCCTTTCCATTTGACCACTTTCTTCCTATTTCCCGATAGCTATCATCCATTTGGTCCTTATCTACACTTTTGGTTTCTCACACAAGAGAAATAATGCAATATTTGTGAAAACCATGCTCATCAGCCATACAACAACAGGTGTGGGGCCAAATTTGGCCTGTGGGAGAGAAAGAAGCATCTCCTTATGACAGCCAGAGGGAGGAGTGGCTTGGCCCAGAGCCATCATACTCTTTCCTCTCACTTCCCTTGGCTCCCACTGGGTTTTCCTCCACACATGGGTCAACTGGGACATTTAACCTCATGTTCCCTTGTTAGCTGAGAGCTGCTCTCTGGACCCTCTAACAAGAGATGCCCCTTCAGACATAGTGCCCCTCCACTACCCATACTGCTCTAGATACTGAGGTGGTAGGGAAGCTGCTCTTAACATGAGAGAGCAGGGAGGGATATGGGCCAGTAACATCCCCAACCTTCCCAAACCCCAACAATCCGTGTTGAAAACAGCTAGTCCTTCTGAAGAGTCCCTGATTTAGGTCCAACCATTTTTCAAGATGTGCAACTGTCAATCAAACAGTTTATGCCTTTCTGTGGGACCTTTGCCGTCACAGCTGTGGCTTCCTGGATGCTCTGTGCACACTTGAATCAATCATAGGCCTGCATCTGGACTAATCAGTAGGCCTGAATTTGAACCAGTCATAGGTTTGTAGCTGCTATAGAAGCAGCACTTCCGTCACACGGCTGGGGTTAGTCTAGGAGGGCTAGACTACATTAGCATACAGACCCTCCTGTGCTACCACACGGGTCCCGTTCAAATAAACCCTTGCTCCAGTGGACCTAAGGATCTGGTTATGATTTATTTCTTAGCAAGTATGGGATAAAAAGATCCAAAATCTACTCAAGATTCTTATCCTGAATAGTATGGAAAGATCAGTTACTTTAAAAGAAAGAGAAATAAACTTCAGAGGCTAGAACAACTAGGTAAGAAAAAGAAATAAAAGGATTACAAATAGGCAAGGAATAACTAAAATTATCCTGGTTTGCAAATGATATGATCCTATACCTGGAAGACCCTAAAGGCTCTCAGAAGAATTTTATTTTATTTTATTTTATTTATTTTAAAGAGGGTAAAACTAAACATAACAAAACAGAACAAAGCAGATCAGAAGAAAACAATGTAAGTGACACAGATTTCAAAGCAAGACCACAGGAGATCTACAGTGACTACTATAATGCTTCTTGTTTTCTTCTAAATAGTTGTCTATATCTTCACACACAATGAATTCATACAAAACAAAATAGTATTAACCTGATCAGAACAGAGAAATGAAGGCATTACAGGCCTTCAAAACCAGACAATAGGAAAATCAACAATGGCTACCATAATGTCTCTTGTTCTCTTCAATATACCTGTCTATACCTTTATGTATGTTGAAATTAAATGATACAAAATAGACTAAAACCATTCTGAACAAACAATAGAAGAATTACTGGATTTCACAGCATGACGATATCAAATCAGCAATGGATACCATAATGTCTGTTTTTCTTCAAAGTAGCTGTTCATTTCATCACATGTAATATAACTGATTCTCGTAAACTGTTTAGGAGAAGTTCTACACATGTGTAAGTCTCTACATGTACACTTATCGTTTCAGAGAAGAATTTTAGAGCTGAGAAACTGATTCACCCAAATATCAGGGTATAAAATCAACATTAAAAAGTCAAGAGCATTCCATATGCCAATAGTGGACTAGCTGACAAAGAACTCAGGGAATCCCATTTAAAACAGCTTTAAAAACACATAGAGAGCAATTTAAACAAGAAGGTGGAAGGTGTGTGCAATAAAAATTTCAGAACACTGAGAAAAGAAATCAAAGAAAATACTAGAAAATAGGGACTCACTCCCTCGGCCATCGTTCTAAACAAACACCCGTCACCCACTGAAGTTCCTTTGGCCACCTTGAGACCTTGTCTGTGATGCCAGCAGCTGACAAAGCCATAAATATTGCCCTGCATGCAGAACCGTCTCCACAGTCATCCACAAGGAATTGGAACACTGCCACAGTGCTCCAGAGGGGCCTGAGGCTGAGCTAACAGCTCCAGACTTTCAGGTCTGGCACAAGGTAAAGTGAAAGAAAGTGCCAGGGAATAAAAACAGTTCACAGGAGGAAATACCTTTTGCTAACACCGCATGGGACTGTACAGCTCCTGGGACTGAGTAAATGCCCTTGAGAAACACTGTAAATCCTTCCAAATGACTTGCATAACCACACAGCTGTAAGTCCTTAGAAAGCAGGGACTTCTTTCCAATTAATTATTCCAATGCTCCTCATCCCTCAGACTGTGTTTCCTCGATGCATAGGAGAGTGTAGCCTCTGAATCCTCACCCTCCAGTTTGACATAAAGAGCAGAGAATCCATGAGCTGAGCCTACTAATGCCCTCGCTATTGCATTTTCCCCACACTCCTCCACCCTAGCACAGCAGTACTGCGACGGGCAGCTGAGTTAGTTAAAAATATTATAGGCAGTCAGATAGGGCAGTCAGATAGGACTGGCTCCTCAGAGGAGCCAGTGCAGAAGACCAGACAGATACCTTGTGACCTTGGAAGAGACAAATACGTCTAGCTGTGCCCTGGCCTCAAAAAAGAGATCAAGCAAATACACCTACATCCTAAGGATTGATAGTCTAAATGGTTCTCTATCACTCTGAGGAAGCCAGCAGTCACCATCCCAACTCCCTACAGGAAGAATCACCGTTCTTCAAGCATGCCTGCTTGCTACATGACTTGCTTCCCTATTTGTTCCGAATTCAATCAATTTTACTTGAACAACTAATCTTACTGGTTGACCACAGATCTGTCCCACCTTATGCCCACCTTGCGAGTTCTCTTTCTTCCCCACCTTGGACCTGTCTCATGGTTTTACTCTATAAAAGTCTCCAGAAAACAGAGTTCTTGGCAACCTGCTCGACACCCCTTCTTGTCTCTCAGACAGAAGCTTTCTTTCTCTCAATAAATATATTCTGCTCTTAACCTCTGTTGTTCCTAAAATTCATTCCTCAGTTTCAGAGAACACAAACTCATACTGGGACATCTAGTAGGTTGAGCGTTTCATTGCCCTGTAGCACTACCACCTACTTGCAAAAAACCAGAGTAAACAGTGAAGGCTACCGAGTCTCTAACAGCTTGACAGCTTTTTAAAAGATGCTTACATAAAAGCCCTGGAGGCCAAAGAAGTTCCTCTCAGGAGCAGCACAACTTAATGGAAGGACAATGGGGCAGGCCCCAGCTCTGCCCCTTTTCATGCAGATGGGGCTCATCACTCAGACTCTCTGAGCCTCAGCTCCTTATCTGTAACGTCAGGGTCAGATCATGTACTTTAGTGAGTTTTGTAAGAATTTAATACAATTTATGCTTAGTAAATAACCACTATTCTCATTATTTTTGAAAATTCAAGGCATTGCTTCCAGTGCTGTCTCCAAACAAATTCACGGAGTTCATGAATGCCTACGTAGAGGGAGAGATCTGTGCCACTCGTGGTAGCTGGGGACACAAGGGGAGAGCTACAAGCCTACTTTGAAGCCTTGCTCTAGAAGAGCAAGTGTCAGAGAGTGGGGAGTAGAGATGGACCTTCTCGTCCTCAGGTGGTCTTCAGAATACCACACGCTGGTCCATTCTTACACTCCTGGTTAAAGTGCATGGCTAAACGACCTATACCATAAATACTGAACCTGAGAAGAAAGAAAGGGGATTCGATGATCACTTTCATCACACACGAGTTATGTTTGCACATCTTTATTATTGAGCAAAATATTCAAGCATGTTTCCTTCTGCAGCAAGAGACAGGATACAGGAAAAATACTTTCTTTTTTCTAGAAAAACTAAAGGTCAGCCAGATAAAACAATAAAATACATTCTAACGTAACTTCAGTTATGTAGGGCAGGGATGGGGGAGTGAGGAAGTACATAGTTTCCAGTCTCTGCGAAGACCTGTTGGGCAGAGGCCCTCCTTTAACAGTCTTAGGCAGGATTCAGAGGAGATTGGTGGCCAGCTTTGGGCCACACAGTTAAAGTTCTGGGAAGGCCCTTTAGTGTTAGATTTAGGGGTGGGTGGGTGCAGGTTATCATTTACTATCAGGCTTTACATGTTTTTCTTTCTTTTTCTTTTTTATAATAATTCTTTGTATTACCATTTACCTAAATAAACCCATCTGTAAAGAAGAATAAACACTTTGTTAATTTGTAATCCAAGCTGACGAAACACTAACAGGTAAACCTTGTAGGTGGGGAGGAGAGGTAAGCCACTGTCATAATCACTGGCTCTCACTGCTCATTTAAGTGGACACACAACAAGCACGGAAGTTGCAGGCCCAATGGAGCCAGGAAGTTTCTGTTTAAAAGCCCGGCACTGCCCCGTCGATAGCAAAAGAATAGTAATGTGCTATTATCTGGGGTTCTCACTGATGGCTGGACAGAAAATCAATGCCTACATAATTTTCCTGCACACCAGATATAAAAATAAAAAGCCCTGGTTTGCCAAAGCATGGTTCATAACTAGAGCGCCAATAAAAGGAGTCCATATCCCAGTTCCAAACTGCTGCCTCTCTGGGTCTGTAGAGAATTCACTTTGAGTTCCACCTGTGTAAGCTGTCCAAGTGAAAGGCTAACGGGGTGATTAAAGCGTTTCTCCTGGGCATGGGGAAACCCCAGACTTCTTCTTCTGCATTTCATTCTTTCCCAAGTGCCCCAGGCTCACTTACTCAGCCAGCACTGCTGAGTGAGCAGCTCCCGGGATGAGGCGAGGTGACGGGGAGCACAGCAACGGGTAAGACACAGCGGGCCGGGAGTGTACTGAGTTCTGTCCTCGGTTTTCTTCTCTTCCGTGTCTGCCAGAGTGACCACCTTTTCTTTCTATCAATTCTTCTGTCATAACCCTTTCTATGCTGTTTCACATTTATTTGAGTATGTCCCTTACCCCAGAGAGTTCTCCGGAAGCAGGACCATGCCAAACTCTTACTCCTGTTCAAGATGGTACAACAGCTGTAGATAATTGTTAAAATATTTATGAATATTTAAAAGTGATTTAAAATAGTAAATATTTTTAAAGACTTACTGTGAACACGACTGTGAACTCTGCTTCTATGCTTTAACTAATAGCTACATAGTGATTATTTTAAGTGTAATTCTCCATCCTTGATCCACCTTTCAAGTTTCAAATTCATTGTTCCCAGTCTCCTATTAAATATCTCCACTGGAATGTTCCACAAGCAAACACAATTCAACTTGTTCAAAGCTTAGCACATATATTTTCCTATTCCATACTTTGTTTAATTTCTGGTTAACAGTGAGATCATGTGTTCACTTTTTCAAACACAGTGCTTTTGTTGATCTTTTCCTTATCTACCACATCCTGGTGATTCTACTACACAAAATCCTCTCAAATCATGGAGATTTTTTTTACTTCTTTCCTTTGCTACTGCCTTAGTTCAGATCTTCATCACCTATTTTTAAATTTTCTGCCATATTTCCGTGTCCTACCTTGACTTATGAACATGAATTTTTTTCTGTAATTTGTCACTTTAAACATCTCAGTTGGTTCCTTAATACCTAAAAATAAATGTAACTGCTTCAAATGTATTTCTGTTAATGAAGTGACTATGCCTTATTTTATCAGGGTGGCTGGATGCTTTCCACTACACATCATATAAAATAGCCACAGCAAATTTGGAATTACTCTCTGGACAAGCCAGGAAGAGCATCACATCCTTGTGCATATTTTATTCTCAAGGCCTAGAAATCTCTTCTAATCAGCTCTAGTCAATTCTCCCTTCCTTTTGCAAAGATTTCCCTGGCTTCCTCGGTAGTAGCTAATATTTCCTTCCCCATGTTTCTCAAACCCTTCATGCTGACATATTTTACAGTATCTTATGTAGTTTTTGCTAGCAGACTGAAAACTCACTGGATACTAATGAAGGCAATTTCATTCATCTCTGTTACCCAGGCACATTCCAGTACATAATAGTCAATGGTAGTTCTGTAAAATAATGACTGAGTCACTATTTTGATAGTCTAAGGCTGGTTAGATTCATAGGTAGGCAACAATTGTGTATGATATACTTGAAGTGACAGTTGCAATTGAGAATGCCTGAGAAAATGTATAATTATAAGAAATCAGAGAGTGATACAGACCCCAGAAAACACTGATATTTATTAAAATGAAAAGAAATGAGAGCAGGTAAGCAAACGGAGATAAGTAGTTGTCAAAGTAGGACAAGAGCAGAAAACAGTGTTGGCACACAGGCAAGCTTAAGATAACACTTCCGGAAAGAAATTCCCCTTCCCCTATCTCCCCTCTCTCTGTTCTCACCTCATAGCACAGTTATCCCTATATAGTGCTTATCACAGTGCACTTTAACTGGCTACTTATTTGTAACTCTCACAGGAGATCAGCTTCTCAGGGACTCCATCTCATTGTCAGCCCATGCTTTGCACATGGTACAGTACATGACACATACCTACTGTACAGGAAGTATTTGCTGAATCATTGAAGGGATATATGATTAAATAAATGAGTGATATGCAGCTAAGAAATTAAATAGAATAAGAATTAAAAGATCCTCTTGTTTTTAGTATCAAGAAAGGTTCTGGGTGACTTTTATTCTTATACTTAGCCACACGTGCCCTTATAAATCTCATTGGTTTCATATTGGAAGGTCTAAAAATTTGAGAGGAAATGAAAAGCTATCATTTGGCTGTCCTTCTACAGCAATCCTGGTGACAATGATTGGGTGACTTTGAAGAGGTACAAAGAGAATTCATTCAATAATTGTCACAAGATGGCACATAATAGAGTCATTATGTCCCTCAAGAAACTGAAAGTTAAATACATCATTTCAATATTGTGTTAGCAAATAATATTGTCCTTAAGCCAAGGAAACCTTAAGCAGTGATAATCAACACGTCTCAGTGATCTTAAATTTTAAGTAACTATTTCCCACACATGACATAATCCTATGGCCTGTATTTTAAGAAGCCTTGTAAAATGGGACAACAGAGTATTTATCATCATAAACCCACAACTTGCTGATATAAAGTTTTTCGATGACAAATCCCTAGACAAATAAATTGAACAAAACCTCTGACGGATTGCTAATGTTTTATTTTTAGATTTGCAAATGACAGAAAACCCAAAATGAGGAGAATTGAAATGGAAAACATAAGTACAGACCATAGACAACAAATGCACTTCATGACTGAGGTGAGGCGTTAGAAGGGCAGGCATTTCAGCAACTCCTCAGAGTGGCTGGGGACTGACATTCAGCTTCCCTAGGCCTTTGCAAACAATGGTGAGCCATAAACTGCCTTCTTTGCTCTTTGCCTTTCTTGACATTAGCAGTGAGTGTCATTTTCATGCAGCAGACTGTCAAAGCAAAAGACGATGACACAGATTTTGCTCTGTGTTTCTCAGCTTACTCCTCAGGAAGTCAAGGGATAGGGGTTAAATCCTCATCTTGCCTGCAACTTAGATTTCCAGGATTCTTGTGAGCTCTGACTGGAACCATGTACTAAAGTCAATAAACCGACTTTCTGTGAGGGAATGGAAAGAAATATTTGGAAAACTATTTCCCACAGTGGTTCACCAGATGACTGAGCGGATCCAAGCCCCAAATGAATTATGATGAACTCCATGCAGTCTGAAGCCCACCATGGTTTATTCTCTGGAGAAACAAGTCACCTCCCAGAGATACCAAGCCTGCTCCACCCCTTCAGTCACAAATACAGAGACTGAGATTCATTAAAAAAATTTTTTTTAAATCACTGTTACATTGCATAACCTGAACATTAGTATTTCTAAGGATGTCGTAAAATTGGTCTACAATGTTCAAAGAAGGATGAATCCTCTACATTACAGAAATCTTCTAGTCCAAAAGCATGTGATATACCCTAAAATGTCAATGTAACCTAGTAGAAAAAGTATAAATATCATCAGAAATAGAGAAACACACTGTTTTGAATAGGAATCCATACTAACAGTATGATTTTGTCCAAGTCATGGAACTTTCTGGGGCTCAGTTTCCTTATCTGTAAAACAGAAACAAAAAAGCTTTCTTTGCAGTGCTGAGTTTTAAATGCAATCATATTTGTAAACAATACAGCTCAGACACCTGGTAAGCAATTAATAAATGTTGTTTGCATACAGAGCCCCGTAAGAGAATCAGATTTGAAAGGAAGTTAATCTGACAAACAATATTTAAAATGGCCCTGAACTCTAATAAATTAACATGAATGACCATTAATATCAGATATAGTATTCATCAAATAAAAGCCACCATTAAATATGATATCACTAAGAAAGCATACTCCCAACTATTTTATGTTGCCATTGATAATATGTATTCAGAAATATTAAAAACATGAAAATATGTGCACATTTTAATAAAAATCAATGAAATACAATAGTGTCTAGGATTCTAGGTAAGCTTAGAAATACAACAGAGAATCAAGAGAAAAAGAGACCATATTTCTTCTAGCAACTTAAATCCTTTCCCTTCAGGAGAAAAAAAAATGAGGAACCTAGGTAGGCCAAAGAGCCAAGCAACTGCTCAGCTGGGAGTTCCTGTAAAGGATGGCTTAGCAGGTTCCTGTAGGTGACTAGACAGGGGGAAACAGCCTCTGAGGGGAAGGGCACATGGAAGAAGAAAGGTGTATTTTAGGTTTGAACACCTTCTTTCTAAAACCATACTTAACTTCCATGTTGGGGTTTTTGTGTTTGAATTTGACTCTTGGAAGTATGTAGTTCTAAATCTATCAAGAGACTAGAGGTTGTTCTCCAGGCTTGTATAATAATTGACAGATGGTTTCTGACCACTTAGGTAACTTACAGCGACATGTAGTGGTAGCTCCTTCAAATTACAACCAGGCGTCCCAAAGGGGTAGGGCAAATGCTGGGATAGAATGACTCAGCAAAATTCTTCTCATAGTGTGAGTGATGTCATTGTAATCCTGCCTGACAGGTAGTTAAGAGGTCTTCTGGAGCTGGTGCCAAAGGTAGTAGCAGATAATATCTTTGCAAACTCATTTTTTCTGGTTTGGTATTTTCTGCATATTTTTTTATTTATAATAGAATCAGGGCTGGAAGAGACCCTAAGAATTGTCTAATTCAATCTCTCATCAGTGAATTATGACACTGTGACTCAAAATGCTAGCTCAAGGTCACGCGGCTCAGGAAGCACAGCCCCAGGCCTTGCTCAAGAATGCAACAGTACTGCTGTCTCAAGTAAAGCACTGTGTTGCTCATATATTACAATTTTAAAATGTTGGTGCTACGTACTTTTCAACATCTGTTCATTGTGCACTTACTCATTAATGGTGCACTTGCTAGGAAAGAATGTTTATGGGGCTGTTAGAAATTTTGAGATGAATTCGGGAGCAGCGCATGAAAAACAAGCCAATAAAAACTAATAATTACCACTTACACATCATCTCACTTTTAGAGTGGAGACCTAAGGAATTCTTAATAATTGCTAACTCCAAAAAACAATCAATCAATCAAAGAAACAAACACAAAAACCCTGAAAGTGACATAGACAAGTAAAGGGGATCATAAAATACTGCATGAGTCACCTGTAAATGACAGTAGCATAGACTTAAGTATCAGAAACCACACCAGCAGAATACAACCATATTTGGGAGAAAGGAAGTACTGAAGAATGAAGCAAGGAGATAGAGACAGGGATGTAAGAAAATTAACCACCAGTTTCCATAGTAGATGCCAACAGAAAACATCTAAAGTTTAAAAATTAGGACAAAGTAACATAAACAGAGAGCTACTTACACAGAGAAGAATCCAGGTGGAAAACGGAAGGGGTGAAGTTGTTGCCTGTGGCAAGCAGGTGTCAGGAGGAAGGGGCACAATGAGTACTGCTGTTTTTAATTCTAAGGCTTATAGAATTATTTGATGCTTTAAAATATATGCATTTGTAAAATGACAAAATATAAAATTAAATTTTAAAATCTAAGGCAAATCACTGTCAATATTGCTTTCAGCTTATGTGTACAACAGACAAGAATGAGCCAGATCCACTGTAATCCACGCTCTGGGTGGATCTATGCTGTGGCTGAAGGCTTGAAAACTCAAGCCTAACCTGGGTAAGTCAGAGACTTTGCAAAGACCCTGCTGCAGAAAAGGACTGAGATTTGCAGCTCAGTGTGAAGCCCTCGTTCAGTTCTCAGTGCCACAAACAAATCAAAATGAGACAAAGCTTCATATGTATCTCTAAGTAAAATGCAACAGGATGCTCCACACCATGATCTACCTTCTGTCATTTGTACCGGACATAAGACATCAGGTAGGAGCTCACACTGAAATAAACAGCTTGCTCCTGTAATGCAATATGACCGGTAAGTACACGATCACATATTTTAAATTGAAATATTGAGGATTTGTGGGCGAGTGTATCATTTTTATGATTCTCCTCTCTGAGTGCTCCAGCTGAAATTCTAGTAGTACCAGTGAAGCAGTGACTGTCGTGGCATTGGGGACTTTGCCATCTTCAGCACTGAGCAGCTCAGTCCTCCACCACTGGAACTGTTGGTGGCTTTGCCCAAGGCCACCAGCCCCTTCCCAACAAACATCAACGAGGTGATACAAACGCTCGGGCCCTGCTGTCTGCACATGGAGTAATCCTGAAGCATCACCCAACTCCAGAACTCTCTAGGGGATCACATAAAGCCTTTCTGGAGCAGCCCCATCCTCCCTTCCTCCATTTTTCTCAAGGGGTTGGTCCTGTCAGGCTCAGAGCATAATACACAGGATCTAGCACTTTGCCATGCTTCGTGTTTTAAGCTGATGGAAATTGAAAAAAACTGCAGAAGGAGGAAGGCCTTCCCCTCTAAAGGTCTCACCCTTTCTTCTCTGCAGACACTCCTGTGTTGGGTGTCTTATCCTATACTTGGAGGGTAGAAATGTCCCGTGTGGTTGCCAAAAGAATCTAAACAAAGAGGCCTTCCTAAATTCCTCCATTTTCTCCCCTTGTCCTATAATCATACTTCTGCGTAAACATTTGTTAGACTACAGTCTGCCCTGGGTCTTTGAGTCTTCGTTTCCTGTTTCATGTAAAACTGGCTAAATAAACTTGCTATGCTATTCTATGGTTAATCTGCTTCACGCTTTGGGGTTTCAGTCGTGAACTTCATGATGGGTGAGGGAAAGACATTTTCCCCTACAATTCTTCATCAGTGTTCTCCCCAGAAAACAGGCACACACATCTCCGCATCAGCCATGCCTTTAACTGTTCTATTATATATAAAGTACAAAAAGAGCCCATGATTCGCCCACTGTTCTGTATCTAACTTCCCTTTATAGGAAGTTGAAAATAGTACACACCATGGCATTAAACTGATTTTTCAGAGCACAGTGAAGTCTATCCTCAAGGTTTGATATTTGATCGAATATCTACCCTAAACAAAGTAAGTAAAAAATGAGGCAGGCACAAGGGGAAAATATATAGTAAGTTAATAAGAGGTGGATTTTTTTTCTTTCTTGATAGTTTTTTAACATGGTAGAAGAAATAAATGCACAGTAACTACTGTATGAGTTAGAATGTAACAATAAAAGTAGTCATGGGAGTTCAGAGATATGATGACTCTGTTGGGTTCACTTTTGGTTGGGGTGGGATTAGTGAACAGTAGGTCAAAAGCACTTTCTTAACTATTTCAGATCAGCTAGCCTTGCACCACTGGTGGGAGTTTGGAAGATAAAAAAAGTAGAAAAGCAGTAAGATATAAGAGTGAAGGTTCAGTGGAGTGAGAGTAGCAATACTTAAAGAATGGCTACTAATCCAGTTTGGAACATAAAAGGTTAATGAAAAAGAATTTATGAAGTAAAGTATTTGAGAGGGAAGCTGCCTAGATGTGTATGTCCTTGTTATACTGAACAAATCTGACCAAGAAGTGTAAGGACAGTGGGTGGCTTGGACCACTCTGAAGGTCATCACATGTCACTACATGTCAGTAGGAATGCTGGTGACTGCCCCTTGGGATCCAGGCTACTGGGCAGCCATGAGGCCCACACCCACTATGGATGAATTTGCTTTTCTACTGATCCTCCTGAGAAAACCTCAGAGGAATTCCCCTGCAAACCTCTTCCAAAGAGTTGCTTTTAATATGCTATAACATAATGATTAAAAGACTGTAGTCTCTCCACAAAACAGAAAAAGGTCATAAACGTTTTTTATCTGCTGTATTTCTGCAGTTATCTTTTAATTTTTCCAGAAATTTTGTGTTATCATTTGATGATTTTTTCAAGAGTATTCTGATGCTTGATTATCTACATTTCTAAGCTCATTGAGTCTTATTTGAAGGTTCCCATAATTTAACTGCCTAAAGGATATTTAATTCTCTGTCCATTTGTTTAATTTGGTGCCCTCCTTTTTATTTTATATTTCCATTTCAGCCCACATCCACCAACTGTAGGAGAGTCATGTTCCACCTTTTGCTTCTAAGATAATGGAAGGAAAAATCACCCTTTTCCTTTCTTGGAAATTAGTAATCTAATCCTAGCAATCAATTGTTGTTTTTAAATTCCTGACCATTTATGTAACAAACATGGCCCTACTTATTATATGAACATGTCACACTGTTTTAATTTTTAGATTTTGATATTGCTCACACATGCACAAATACATCCAAAAATGAAACACCTCTGCCTGAAAGTGGACTTTGGAACATAAACTGCCCAGTGATCATTTCAGGCCATTGTCTGGCAATGTGGCTAAGTGGTTTTCAGCTCATACCCAGCAGTGACACTCTGGCTGCCTGCACCATGTACCTTTTGTGTGCAATTATTTGAATCTCACTTCCTTTTACCCTCCTTTCAAGTAAAATGAGACAACAATCAATCAATTCATATGCTAAAATTAATGATAAGAAATGAAGTTCTCATCAAAATCATGTTACAAAAGAGAGACAAAGAAGCAAATTCTTAGCTCTCTCAAAAGCAGCCATTCCTAGCTTTCAATCAGAACGTGATGGGACTTAAGCTTGTCAATCTATATTCAATTGCAATGAAAAAATAAAGGATGTGTATGAAATGAGATACATATATCAATGAAGAGAGTATTTCAGAGGAGTAATTAGGACTTTAGAACACATTTTAGCTCTGTAGCACTGGCTCTCTATCCCACCCCAGAGCAACTCGAAATTTTCAAGTCCTGTAATCATTTTGGAGGCTTACAGCTTTTGCCTGAATTTTCAAGAATATGTTATGACTGGAAATACTCTTATTTTGATACAGCAGTATAGGCAGATATTCAAGTAAGGATACAACTTATAAGAGTATATCCTGGATGGATGGATGTCAAAATGGATAAGAGCTACTGTTATTTGAAATTTAGAGTAAAATTAATCTCTGCTACAGAGAACAGAATTTATAACTGGAAAAAAGTAAGTAAATAAGACACCTAGGGCTCATGCCTCCAAACAATCTATTTCTGTGAAAATACAAAATAAACAAGACAAAAATGGGAACCCAGAGAAAGAAAACCAAATGCAAGTGGATGATTAAATACAGATTCACTCCAGAAGGACACTAATCTATTTAAAACACGAAGCAAGCAGCACAAAGATTGGACGAGGCTTGGGTTGGTGAGGAGCTGTCCAGCATTCCATGCCAACCTTGCAGAATGCACTGTCCTGCTGGAAATCGTCCCTCTTATTCCACCAAGGAAGAATACAGAGCTTCCCATGAATTTCTTCAATGAAGGGAGAAACCTATTACAGTTCACGTTTTCTATCTTTATTGAGAGGTTCATCACAAGGGGCAAGAAATGTGTTATCAGGTGTTAAATTTGGTTATGAACTTTGCATTTTCATATGGGTATTCCTACTACTTTACTCCTAGTATTTAGGAAGAAATTTCCAAATTCTGTCATCAAAAGCATGTGAGACCACCTAAACTGCCCTAAAATACAGATGTAACTTCTTATATGTAATTGAAAACAGAGGGAGGACTACCAATTCCTTCTTTCACTCAGAAAATACTTAGAGAACAGATTGGTTGAATTGGCTGATTATTAGTAATGAATTCATTTAAAAATTAGCATGTAGTTGTAGCTATTTATAGATAAGTTTGTTATATAAAAAAGAACAAATTGGGTAAAAATACGACTTTACACATTCTCCAAAACATGTACCTTAGCCTTGGATTTTGGCTTACTGTCAATTTGCAATGTCAGACTCTGGGCAAGTGTACATGGAGGCTGGCCAGGAAGCTTTCTTGAGTGCCAAACTCGCCTGGCCTACAACGGCATGGGGCGTCCCCATGTGTCGGTAATCTCTAGCTAATTCACTGGCAGTCCAGAACCTCCAAACTCCATCAGAATGACTCATGTCCACTCCCAACAGAGAGCTACACACTAACCATCTCATCCATCCACTGCCAAGTCTCCACTGTAAAAATGAGTGAGTGATTGTCACCCACAGCCTCTGAAGGTCAGTGGGTCCCCAGTCCAAAAAAAGATTGGATTTAATCCACAGTTGAGCATATGTCTGTCTGACTGCATGGTGGGACACAAATACGTCTGTCTGACTGCACGGTGGGACACAAATCTTGTCAAATAACCTGGCACACTTCAGCTGGTTTGCAGAAGACCTCAAACCATAGAGTCACTTTAAGCAAATTGCCAAGACAAAAAATTGGTCAGACTCCCAAATAATTTCTTAACTCAGAATGAAAATAGACTTGGATAATTTCCCAATCTTTGGTAGTTCAATACATTATATTAATAAGCCTTTATAAAAGTATCAAAGGAAGGCAATGAAAGACTTTAACATCTCCCAGGTGGTGTAGAAACTTCCCACATGCAAGCTATACAATAATCGGCCCTAAAGTAGATTAAATATTGAGTGTGCCTTCTCTTTGTTTGTTAAATCCAGGGCCAACTATCAAAATCTCAGATTCTCTCCTAATCTCTTTCTGAATTTTCATGTATTTGCACATAGTGCCTAGAACAACACCTGTACAAATAAATACTAAACAAAAATTACTACATAATGAATGAACTAGTAAACAAATGCTAATCTCTGGAAGGAGTTCAAGCAGTTCTACTTTCACTTTCGAGGAAAGCATGATGGGGACCATAGTGGCAAGGACAGTGTCAGGTCCCCAAAGATGAAGTTTTGTTGTTGTTTTGTTGTTTTTGTTTTATAAAGGATCATAGCTTTTCCTTGGAATTTCATCACTGAAATCTGACTTCCTTTTAGACGTTCCCCTCTATTCTCCTCTCCCCTAACTCTGCCCCATACCAAGAAGGTGCTATTTTCTCCTCCTCCTCGTTCTTTTTCCCCTTCTACTTCATTGCCTCCAAATTCCCTCTTAAGCAGAGCAGGCAGAAACCATGGTTAGATTCAGGACAAATGAGGCCTGTAGAAACTACCATGGTCTGTCTGTGTTACACTGCTCATAGATGTAGCCTCCTTTCCCTATAATCATCTTTCTTTCCCTATAGTCATCTTTCTTGCATCCTCTGTCCATCAAGGAGAGACATACCATGTAGAGTGAAGTTCAAGGAAAAGGACCAGGGAAGCAGTCAGATACGTCTTCAGTCTGAGCCTCAATCTACTTTGGGCAAAGGTGTCACTAACACTCTCGTTCAGGAGACTTGGAATCTATAGGATGATTCATGACCTCAAAATCCAAGTAGTAATAGGGTGAATATGCTTTCTGACCTTGCCTTTAAAAAATGTATCTCTTAACATTTCCTTAATCTCTGGTAAAGAGCTAAAGATTTACAGAAGTTGATCGTGGTTAAAACCATTTTGACATAACACAATGAAAATACCAAGCAAGAGGAACCACTTTCCATAAAGGAGATTAGTCTATTATTACCCAAAAGATTTAAGAAACAAGAGTACAAAATAACATCATTAGGACATAAGTGGAAAAACTGTGCAGTGTGAAATAGAAGAAAATACAAATCAGTTCCTCTCAAAGATCTGAGGTGAGACAACCGGGCCTACAGTCTCCAAAAAAGCAGTAGCATAAAATTTTCTTGCATCCTGCAGATGACAATAAAGTGCCCAATCCAGCTGTGTTCCAAGTGAACCTCACTACAAGTAGGATCACAGGCTAGATGGTATCCTCAGAAAGCCCTAATGGTTGTCTTGGTTAGTTTTTTGCTATGTTACTCAACTTTTCACTATTGGAATATAATACCTGAAATGACTGAGATCCCAGCCTAAGATCTGTCAGCCCACTGCCTTGGGGTTTTGATGGGCATGACAGACAGCAATGACAGAGAACAGTTGACAGAGAAGTGACTCTCCTCATGAGCGGAAACTAAAGAGATTGAAGAGGCTGAGGTCCTACAGTTCCCTTCAAGGGGACACCCACAATGACCTCAAGACACCCCAGGAGGCCTCACATCATAAAGATTCCACTAACTCTCAAGATCACCACCCTGGGAACCAACCGTTTAGCATATAAACTTTTGAGGGTCGTTCAGTATCCAAATTATAGCATTTGCTTTGGGATACATTTATATATACTACTAACAGCTATTCTCCAATATTTTCATTATATCCCTACTGGCCACTTTGCACATAGAGAAACTTTATGGTCAGCAAGTTATTTACTCCTACTCCTCTTTTAGAAATTTCTTGAAAAAGCCAAAACTTACATGAACTAGAATGGTCACTTTCTATCAGAGTAAAGTTGTATGAGAAATTAGGTAAGGCAGCTAGTAAAGAAGACTCAGGCTCTTAATCCAGTTCTCATGATGTCCCTGATGATTGTGTTTGGAAGGAATTTTGCAAACAACAAAGGCAGTTTTCAAATGTGATTAAATAAGCTACAGTGTCTATTATTTTGCATCATCTTTAATGAACTGCTCATTTTAGAACTTGTTCTAACTCTAGATTGCTCTGCTTTTAAAAATCTAAACTGTAACATAACAGTCTATTTTAACAATCATCTCCCCATCCATCTTTATTTTATTCCATTCTCCAAACTACTCCTATTCTTTCAATCACCCAAAATTCCCAAACCTATATTCCACTCATGGCCTTGCTATTACTCCAAATCTATTTATAATTTTCTTAGATCTCATCATCTGCATAATCTACAGATACAGAAATTCAGTATGTCAACTAAGATCTATCACGTACAGGTACAAATTCCCTAGGATGAATGTGATCATTATGCATATCTAACTTGTACCAATAAACTTAATTATAAAATTTTTTAAACAATTTCAGTATGACTCAATTAAATGTCATATTTTCCAAGGAACTCTGATTTTTTTCTTGAATGCTGTGCTTCTTATAAACCAAACACTTTATTTTCCAGTGGACTCTTCTGTTTCTTGACTTTGTGTATTTGCTCATGTGTTTGCCTGAATTTATCTCTCCTCATTTCTACCCAATTGCTTCCTATTTCTCCTCTGGCATCACACTCACTTAAAATCTATGCATCTCTCAAGACAATTTCAAGTAATACCTCCTCTTACTTCAGTACATTTCAAGTAATCCCTTCCTCAATCAGGTAGACTGGACACTTCTTTGACTTCCTAACCATCCTTACATATTCCAAACACTTCATCAACTAACCAGATATTCTGATTATAACCATATAGGCATAAAGATTATAAGAAAGTATAATAAGTCATTTTTAACTATAAAACAAATAGCAGGAGCCCTGAGACCTACTACTGTGCTAATCTATTGAGTCCAGGTCTTCACCAGGAGATGAAGGTGTACATATGGCTTCTAACTTGGTGCTGTCTACAAAACATGGAACTAGATTTAAGGGCTGGTGAGCTTGGATAAAGCAGGCTAGAGAGATGAGTACTGGATTGGAAATGTGCTTTAGGCTCAGCGTTTCCAAAACCATAGCTTCCAAACAAATGTAGTTGTAACCTTTCCTGTTACCCTACTTTATGAGAGAAAAGTGGTTTTGTGGCCAGGCAGGGTCTTCTGCTTTACTGATTTGAGTTATGGGATGAACTGAAGGACCAGAGGAGTGAGAAATTTCAAGAGAGAAAAAAATAACAGAAGGCAAGTTGAAAATAGGGGAGAAGATATCTATAAATGGATGGAAAAGAGAAGGAGAGACAAAAGCCAATGTAGTCTTGTTTGTTTGTTTGTTTGTTGGTGGAGGTGTCCTTTGAGGAAAAAAGGATGGCTTGGTGCCTTTCTCTGAGGAGGGTACATGGGAGATTTTCCTCAAAATGCCACATGAGAAGACCACTGAATCCAATGTGCTATTATTTATAAGAGGCATTATTATGCTCATTGATAAAACATAGAACTGAAAGAAAAAAAGAAAGGAAGTTTATTTCCAGCTTTGTACTGTATAAAGAAGACTATTGACATTTTAGCCATTTTTAGGAAACAAAATTTTAAATTGTTTTTAGCGCTTTTTAATGGAATATGGAACAAGTATGGAGGCTTTTTGTTTGTTTTGCTTTGAGCTTATTGTCTATAATTAATGACAAAGCAGAGATGAACTAAAGGCAGGTTACCTTTTTAAAATTTTATTTTAAAAAGCGAAACAGAAAAAAAGGATAGAAATTATACAGAATTTCAAAAAATAGTAGGAAGTTAACACTAGTTAATATATTGCATTAGAAGTAGTTGTTCAGATTACAAGATCTAGGCACAAAAATAATCAAACAATGGCATCACAAATGGTTCTAGTTACATTTAATTGTCTAGAGACACTCTTAGCATTCAAAACTGTACATTTTTCAGGGCCTTCCTCCTATCTCCCTTTCTGACACCAAGCTGAAAATGAATGAGTGAAGACCCAAATAAGGATATCCGCCAGTATTTTTAAATATTTTTGTGACAGTTAATTATGATGTCAACTTGAGTGAATTAAGAAATGCCTAGAGGGTTAGTGGAACACAGCTTTGGGTATGTCTATGGATGACAGAGACACAGGCATCAAACTGAGGAGGAAAGACCCACGCTGAGTGTGGGTGGCACTGGGAAAAGAAAAGGAACTCTTCCTTTTTGCTTCTTTGAAAAGCACCAGTCTTCACTGTCCCTTTTGGACATTCATCTCCAGTTCCTTCACCCTTCCACAGCAGACTCCAGTCCTCCAGTGCAGACCCAGCTTTCCAACAGGACTTGAACTGGACTGTGAAGAGAGTTCCAGGTCTCTGGCTTTTGACTGGCTACTCCAGCTCTCAGCACACAGAAGGTCTTTTTCTATTCTTCTACCCTTGATTCTTCAAGCAGCAACTGTAATCCTATTCTATACTGTATATATATATATATATATATATATATATATATATATGATATTGAGCATGTTCTTTTAGTGAACTTTAACTGATACAATTTTAATCTGAGTTTTTAAAATGAATAAGCTCATTTAGTTTTTACAACAAAGTCCATAACATAGCGATAGTTTTACTCTCTCTGTTGAGGTACAGGGAGCTTAAGTGACTGCCCAGGTTTATGTAGCCAATAAATGGCAGAGCTGGAGCTATCATTCAGGCAGTGTGGATCTAAGTGCTCCTGTCCTTA